>QYTT01089551.1:15902-29842 GCA_006980735.1 Dasypogon diadema | reverse complement strand
ATGATTGTCTCCACGAAAAAATGTTATTTAAATTTCAAATATGTTTTATAAATTTAATCAAATTGGCAAATAAACTGTTCCATAGAATAAAATTATTTACACTTTCAGATACCTTTTAGCAGGTAATATTTCTAAAGCCACACAAAAGTAAACATTTTAACTAAACACATGACAGAAATCACACGTTAGTTCCAAACCCAAAGTAAGAAAAAGCAGTTAGATGGACGAGACCAACACCAAAAAAAACGCAACTATGTACATAACATTCACAGAACTAAAAATGTGCACAAATTTCTTACCTTAATCCAAGACTCTAAGCTCTTGCCATATTTGTTTTGGAATGCTTCTTTGATGTCACCCAAATCAATTTCTGATCGACTGACAACAATACGAATGAGAGTCTTATCCTTGGTGCCTAGTCCAGCCATAGCGTCGTGAAGACGTTCAGCAAAATAGTCAACCTTTGACTTGCAGCATTTAACTAAAATTTAACAAATATATTTTTGCTATTTAATAACACCTTAAATTTCAATGTTTTCTCACCAATAGCTAAGAAGCCCTTTTCAACAGACCCGCTGAACTCCCTTTTGATTGCTTTTTCAATATCATGGCCGGCGATGTTTTCATATTCAAGGAATATTTGACGAAGTTGTTGATATGATCTTGTTATAAGGATGGAATTGAAAACGGATTCATCAGTGCCCCATTGGCCCTCTCCAGCCTCGAAAAGTGCTGTGGCATCAGCAACAGCTGCTGCTTCATCGACTCCCTTCATTACACATTAATCAAAATCTTGGAAGGAAAAAGAACGTAAAATAACACTTACCTGATTTTCATCACGATTTCCTTGCACAAGGGAGACACACAGACGCTTAAAATGCCCACTGGTATCATCTTTCAAGTCGTGTTCAAGAGACTTTCCATACATCTGCTCATAGAACTGAGCAATAGTCTTAATACCATAGTTGGAGAGGGTGCACAGAATCTCAATGATAGCTTCCTCGTCTGTACCAAGTCCGGATACAGCGTCATGTAGTTCCTTTGCATAAAATTGTGGCAGTGGAGTCATAAGAGCAACAATGACATCTTCGAATTTTCCTCCCAATTCTGATTTGAGATTACTTATGAGATCCTTTCCATAGGATGTTTTGTAGGCTTCTGCGATTTCAAGACGTTGAACAATTCCACGTCTTGCAAGAACTTCAATGATTGCCTTTTCATCGGTTCCCATACCCTTCATAGCCTTACGAAGAGTAGCCGCATCCTCAACGGGGTCAAAAGGATCGGCTGGGTAAACGGTAGGTGTGCACTAAAAGGGAAAGGTATATATATTTATCATATTGTCAATTAAATTATTCAAAAGAAATCAGGTTGTAGTAAAGCAATTTCTCAGAGATAATAGTCTAAGGGAAATGGGCACGGCCAGGGAAATCGATGGAGTCAGCACGCAATAGCTTAGCCTATCCCAAATTATTGCGTGTTGTGAAAATTACATTCAGAAGATGGTTATCTTTTTTAAGAGTAAAAATATAACGAAATTTGTCCATTTACTTTGTACTAAATATTTTTGTATCAAAGCATTCTGGTTTTTAATGCAAAAAAAGGTTCATAAAGAAAGAAAAGTGCTCTAAAAGAATGCAAATCAGGTTTTTATCATTGAAAACATTTCTGTGAATACGGCAAATTTATTTAAATATAGTATCTTTTCAGTATTAAGAATAACTCTAATGTAAAAAAAAATTTATTCAGCTCAGTGAAGTTTGAGGTCGTATGCCTTAATAGAGTTTTGCATAAAGTTTACTTCTCCCAATGAAAATCTGAGCGAATATATTTCTAGTCCAGCTTCTATCAAAATATTTTGGTTTATCGCAACCATTTTATATCCAACGAAAATTGTTTACCGAAACGCGCCAATTAACAAAATTTATTTTGCTTGCAAGAGAACTCATAGCAATTGAGCTTTTTTTCATGGTTAATGCCAGTTTTTTGTATTCCAATGTGTTTTCAAGGCCATTTCGTGAACTCTACATTCTATAGCTGGCTCTGTTACATCATCGCATTTGTAATGAGAACTTGGCATTTACGAGAGAGAAGCTTTTTTATAATTTTAAGTTGGGTTCAGGCAAACTTTTTTTAATCTAAAATTAGGAGGCAGATCAGCTTCATCAGCCCAAAAATCTAACTTTCATTAAAACTTAAAATTCATATCAATATTTACTTCTGGAGTTCTGAGATAAGAAGGAAGTACGGTGCTTGAAAAAAAAAAAAAATAAAAAATCTTGACCTCATAAATTATGTTGCGATTTTACCGCATTTTTTTTAATATCAAACTAAATTTATTTTTGTATGATTCATGTTCATATGGGCTTTGTGTATAAAAAAATTGGGAAAATTATCGCAAAGGCAGTTTTAGGCACGTTGGAAAGGGATTTACCTGAAACACAGTACAAATTGCTACCTCTGCATATTTTATGTGGAAATAATCAGTTTAACATTATCAGTTCTATTCTGGTCTAGAAAAATGTGTGCGTATACTATGAGCAAAATAAACTTCATATTGCTACTGGAAACAATTACGCTGAAAATAATCTTGGCTTCACTCCAATCAGGCTTCGGAACAGTCGATCAATTTATGGTCGAAGTTAATCAGTCACTCAAGGGCAGGAAATTGCGGTTTTCTTTGTATAATTTACTGCTTTTTATTTTTAAGATAAGGAGCTAAAATAATTTTATTTTAAATGGTAACTGAGCATGAATAAATTTAAAAAAAAAGAAGAGAATGTTAAAAAATTTTCTATAAAAATGGATTAATAATATGGAAGTATTTCAGCTTAGAATGAGATAGTATTGCCGGCCATAAGTTAAATAGCTTGCCGTCTTGGCCTGGTAAATTAGCTATAATGCGGCTCTATATCTTTAGCATCTATTATTTTTTTTACTATATATATTGTTAGAAATATTTATTCCTTACAATGATTTTATTAATTTCAGATCAGAGTAGAAATGGGACAAAAGAATGCTTGCGCCACTTTCTTTTCTTCGTTGTTTGACGTGTTCATCGGAAGGCTTCAGGGTATAGCAAAAAATAATTAATTCCTGGTGAACCTATGTTTAAAGGAACAGGCGAAAATCGAAAAGAGAAATGTATAAACCGAAAAGAGAGAGAGAGAGAAAGGTAATAAGATTTATTTTTATGTATTTTTATCTTTTGGCTAAAAACCAAAGGGTGTATCTTTGAAGTAACCTTAGTGTAAATAAGCCATCTAATGTATAACGAATCGACCTTTAAAAATTGTTGATTAAAAGAAACATTCATTTATAAAATTTTCTGTAAACGCTTCAGCTTAGGTTTCTGGACTCCAGCGGTTGATGCTTGCAATTATTCTAGCAAAACGCAGTATGAAATTCAAAAAGAAATGATAATCCTTTCAAAAAAATATGCAAATCTCTTAAAGAGAGGTATAAAGAGTTCCATTTTGGCTGACATTGAAATAGCACTGGAACCATTTCTTCATCAAATAGTAAATATTAAAAAAGACGTCGATAAACTATTAAAGAAACGCTTTGGAGAAAATTGGTGTCAAAATTAGCAGCTGCAATACTCTAGCTGAATACTACTTTACTGAATACAAAGCAGAGAGTTGAGGGATTAGAAAAACATATCTGCACAGCGTTTTTTAAAAATAATTCTTACTACTTAATCCATTTAAAATTGTTTGCCTTACCAGAAAAGTTTGGCAGCTATAGATTTTTGTTATTTTCTACAAATCCCGACATTATGCAATTATTGCATTTTCAAATGGGGCTCATTAATTTTAATAAGTATGAATTGATTGCTTCTATGGCTTATCTTATTAATGGCTATGCACTCTTCTGACTGTATTAGTTTCAAATTTTCGAAGACACAATTGAGGAATCCGCTTATTTAGAATTTCTTTTTCTTTTTTAGTAAATTATGTTTTCCACTGTAATTCTATTTTATAAGAATTACCCTTTTAGTAATTTATAAATAAACTCTAACATTAGAATTTCTCACTTCGTACTATTCAAGTGGACTCTAAATTGGTATCTTCTTCTTCTATTTTGATATAATTTTTCGTTTTATACTCATTTTAATTCTTTGACTATTTAACACTTTAATCCAAGGAGACAAAAATACGAAAATAATTTCATATTTGCATTGAACGCAATTAATTAGTCAATTAACAATAGCAAGAAAATTTTAAGGTTGTAAAGTAAGCGGACGTGCCTTCAATAATTAAACGCATGACGTAACCCTCGACATAACACTATTAATTCATTTACTCGTACTCTCAAGTACCTGCAAACCAGATTGAATATTGTCCAAAATCCAACTTACCTTGAATGGATAGTACTCGGCTGAACTCATTTTGGCCTCTAAATAAACGCACAATCAGACCTGAAAAAAAAAGAAATCGTGTTATTTCTTTCGTTTTAAGCAAGAAGTTAATCGCTGAGTGAGTCACTTTGAGGTTTCTCAGATTTTAAGTGAGTCTTACAAAATCTAGTCATGACTAAGATAGTCGGAAGCTCTCTGATGGCTAGACTAGTGAGAAGTTTAAAGTTTTTTTTTCGTTTTTCAAGGTTAAAATTAAAGAGCTTCGAATTTAAAAGCATGCACGGATGTACCCTAGGAGCTTATAAAAACCATTTAATGGGATCATATCTATAATGCCCTACTAATTTTAGCATCAAATGATGTCACCATGGGCACATCTAAAAATTCAAACATTTTTGTATCTTTTTTCCAGTCTGAACATGGAAGTATCCAAAGTATCTTGGTAGAGTAAATATAATTTGTCTATTTGCTATGAAATTTCTGAGCTAGAATATTTCAAAGGCATGCCATTATATAATCATTTCGCCATTGAATTACACAAAAAAATTTCATTCAGATGAGATGCTGTCACAAACCTATCTGGCAAGTCGTTTCAAGAAAATTTACGGTCAGTAACGGCGACAAATGCGAGTGTCGTCGAGAAGAGTTTATTGCGTAATAATAGTATCAAAAAGTGGAGCAATCATTCCTGTTATCTTAACGAACAGTTATTGACTTCACTTCTGTTACGACGTAGATAGATCTTTAAGTTTACAGAGAGTATAGTTTGCTTCTATCATCTTAAGAGCACTTAAAGAGTGCACTAAATGAGTTTAGGATATCATAAATTTTGCGCTTTTTTATGTGGTTTTCATTTGCACTACATCTAGAAATATAGCATTCTGAATCCCTTGGTTTTTATTTATCCATTCGAAAAATAGACGTAATTATTTGTTTGTTGCTCTTGTATGGTCGCCTCCTATCAGTTTCTTGTGACCTCTTATGTTCACCTCTTATTATTTTTTGAAACTAATAGTAGTAGACTACAGCACTTCTATCATGTCTACAAGGCAAGAATAATTGTATCTAACTTTTTCTACATTTCAGAATCATATGCAGCATTTAAATATTGTAAATCTCGGATAGGCTTGACTATCGAATCTTCGCCATTCAAATCCATGGTCAATATCGAGGACGAACTTGATCCATATGAAAGAAGAATGCCAAAAAGTGCAAGTATCGAACTATTGAAGATATTTCCCTAGAAGTGAAGCAAACAACCAAAACGTTCTTGCAGGTAACTGAATTAATTGAATTATCATTATAAAATTTATAAGTGCCATAATTATAGAAATGTTTCAATTCCCTACAGCAAGTAGATGAGAAGATCCAAGAATATAATCTAGTGGACGTTTTGTAAAAAGGTAAATAAGCTGCCAAGAATGGCCTCTATCTTGAAGAAGACTCCTTAAAGAATTATTTTAATAGATTCTGTAATACAAAGTGATCGGTGCGTTACGAACAACGAGGAGATCCTAAAAATTCTGCTTCAGTTCCATTTTCAAAATGTGGATTCTATTTTCCAAATGGTAGATTACCTGGAGTCTAGTTTATCAGCGTAGCAGTGCTACCAGAATGGTCGTAAGTAACATACTTATTAAAACCTTATAAATCTCTAGAAAAGGATTAGATTTATTCGATGTTCTTATATGAAAGAAGAAACATCCTGCTGTCAATTTTAATAAAATATGTTCGGGTTACTTACTTCTTAGAATACATACTCATGGTTCGGAATGTTGTATATATTACGTTTATCTCGAAAGTAAAATGACTTGTAATCATAAGAGAACTATAGAAAAATGTGGGCGGTATAAATATATTTAAGCTATAGAAAAATGTAGCCGGTATAAATATATTAAAGATCCTCGTTTTTCACAGCTCAATTAAAATTTAAAAAACATTACATAATTAAACTGTAATTAATTGGAGAAATTAAGTACTCTTAACTCCTTCTGATTGTTCACTAAGACGGAAATTCGTTCTGGAAAGCTTTAAATCAGTCTTATAATGCTTACTCTCAAGGTTTTTTAGATCAAGCGGCTTCTATAGCTGTTCACGATACCACCTTGGACATTTTCTACGTCTGAATTACGACGGAATCAATTTCGAACGGAATTGCCATGGATTTTCTAATAACTCAGATCCTTTAGCAAATCAAACATTCTGCAATAATAATCAATACTGAGTCACCACAGTAGTAAAAGGTATCTGTGCATTGTAATCCCCTGTAAATTGAAATCTTTCTAAAACGATATTAAGAACATTCTTTTATGTACATTTTCAATAAGTTTGTTTGATCTTGTACATTTTGTCTTAGTTATTTCTATTTAATATTTACAAACTGTTCAATTTTGAACTCCTTTTCCATCGTTACTCTGTGAAAATCCTTTAACTCAACTTTTTACCTCAGCATGAGTTCACCCTAAGAGGGAAATTTCTATATTTGAAAGGGGCCCTAGAAGACGTAACTGACGTTCAGAGTATTGAAATAATTCCATCATTTTCTGTGTTTTTATTAAAATACGAGTGTCGTCGGAAGAAACTTTTAAAATCATATTCCTGGAAAGTTGAAAAGTTCACTTTAGTAGGTTCTTTGTTTGCAGTTTACCAACGATTTGAATTTCCAGATCTCCTATGGATGATATTTTTTATTCAGCTCACAATTTAAAGCACTTACAGAACTGCTCAGACATGTGGGAGTACTTTTTATCAACGAAATCGATTTCAGGGAGGAAATTGAATAAAAAATGAATCAAATTCTCTACGTATTGACTTGCGTTTCCCATCCTTATAAATAAAACTTCGTCTGCATTCGTGGATTTTACACACCTAACAAATTTAGGTAAACAAATTTAGAATGCGGCTGAGTTCATGGCTCTCGTTCTTTCACAACAAACAGGAGTATATTAATAATAAAGAAACGAATCAATCGATTCTTGAACGTACATAGACAAGTCTCTGAAAAATTCAGATATATGTAAAAAATGCGACCAACTTTAATTCATTTCCTATTCAAGGATCATTCTAAACTCTCTAAGCTTGAGTGTTCTTACTTTAAGTATATTCTTTACAATCTTAAGAATCTTTCACCCTCGCATCTGGTTTACACATGTTTTTTTATTTATAGCTTAGTTTTCTTGTAGCTTCAATGAAAACATGAAGAGCTGTCGTGTGTTGTGCTTGATAAATTCAAGGGCCGGAAGCAAAATACCAGCAGATTGTTGTAAACATTTCAATAAATTAGAAGTTGTTTCTGAAGAGCTGGAATTCAAACTACACAGACATTTACATTTCTCCTTCTCTGTTCCACTTTGGGTATGTGTGTTGTTTGATAACGTATAATAATAAGGAAATCGATTGAACCCCAGACTTTTAGTAGCCACAGGGTGGCGTCAAACAGGCGTTGAGTTAAGTGATTTAATGATTCAAACAATTGTAATATGATGGAAAATGCAAGTATAGAAAATGTAATGGTCACTTTGATTCCTATTTTCAATAGTCACAAAAAGCGCTATGCAATTATGCAGATAAAGTGAAATCTTGAATAGCAGTAATTAATCTGTACCATTGTACTTAAAGAGCTGGACCTAAATCCAATTAAATGATAAATTGGCTATGGGAACCTAAATTGGTTAAACTCAGTAAATTCTCTGCTTTCATATAACTTCCGCAAAATTTTATTATTTTGTTAAGATTTACTCGACAGACAATGGATTTAATTACGCTTTTCACTCCTGATTAAGTTTTCTCATTACTATTTTTCTCATTTTTGTGTTGGAATGAGGTATTAATAAAGTGTTAGTTTGCAATTATTTTAATAGAAGTATGCTGTTCTTGTAAAGAATAGAAAAAACTGACCTTTTTGGACTTTTTTTACGATTTAACGAAAGCTCAGGGGATGCCTGAGCAAAAATTGATTGAAAATTTTCTGCTTGTTTACTTACTTGCGCTAAGTATACAGTTGACAAACTTTTCAAGGGCAAGAAAGTCACGAGCTCAAATACCTTATGATTCACCTGAGTACAATTAGAATACTGTATACTATAAAGTCGGAAACAGTGTCAGTTAGGGCAACAAGAGCCGAAGAATGGGGCAGCCACTTCGGAATGACATTAGACTGGATTTAGGCCAAATTTTATTTATCTCTGTCTATTATCTATTTTTTCTTCTATAAACATTGTTGAACAAATTGCCTCCTCTTCTATATAGAAATCTATCTCTAAAACCAGATATTTTTTCAATGGATTATAAACGTTGTAAGGATTACTCTTTAGTCCTAGCAGTCTATCTTATATTTTTTTAAATGTCGTAGTAATTATGATTTTAACGAACCATTACCATGGTATTCAGTTGTTGTTTTTAACATAATTTATACATTAGCATGCCTAGAGTCGTACTCATAGCACTTTTAACAGAGCTTCTTGTGATGTGAGCTTGCAAATACTATTTGTAATCTGTTAGAAATACCGCCAGAATGTTAAAATTTTAGAAGTGCTCAAAATTACTCCCAATTTATGCTGAATGTAATTCATTTCCATGGCAATTAAAACCCAAACTAAACCTGTTTCAGCCGGATGTGAAGAATCTACGCTTTTCCTACAATCAACGTTTCGTGGGTTCACTTGATAATTGCACAAAAATTGTATTTTCTGAAGGTGTTTCAAAGTTGTACGGGTGCTGTGCCTACTAATTATTGCTCCACAGAAAAACTTTTAGCAAAACACAAATGGCTCACATCTCTGCATTGAGTCACTTGCTGAGTTAACATTTTCCTATTAAATTTCTCATTGAAACGCGCCAACCGCGACGAGTCACGGGTTAATGATTAGCATAGGATTGGCCAGTTCAGACTGAGACCTTCACCAGAACCGGTGATTTTCTGATGGAACTTTCTTTTATGTATATAAAAACGGGTTTCATGAATTCTTGATGAGAAACTTCCAGTCACTGGACCACAGAAAAAAAAATTATATTGTTTACTCTACGTCACAGTATGTATCACTGCGAACAACCGGCTAAATCTTTTGGAATGACTGCACACTGGACACCAGTAATTTCGTGACGTGGCACTGTAATTGTGGCTCTATACAAATTCCTCGTTAATCCCATTGGTTAGGAATGTATTGCAAAAATCTGCCAATTAACAAAGTACAAAAGACTAGTATGTTCCGCCGTCAGATGATGCCAGATAAGAAATTAGCACGGCATTCAATATATAATACGGGATGACATCATCTCCGCTAGATTTTTTTCTCCTTTTATTTCTTCTGAATAGAACGACACGTCTTATAAATAGAAGGCACTTTAAGAGTTACTATGGGCAGAGGTCGTTTTTATGTGCTGTTCTACAAAAGGTACTTACTTTCACAAAAAAACGGAGTATAAAGCTATTCCCAATGAACCGCACCCAAAAACACTGGCACAAAAATATACACTTGGTTACACGACTGGGAAAATAAACTGTAGGAAATTCCTTTAGATCTGGATGTTAAAAACCGGGTCGAAGAGCACGGAGTTTGTCTTTACACGATGAACTGACTCGCCGAACTGGTGATTCAAGAAATTGGTTTGTGAGTTTTATCGTCGTGGTGTTTGACTTGATTCTTGTTTCACTCTCGCATCACTATTCACTTTATGGTGAATTATACTTTCGAGGCTTTCGAGACTTTATGCATCATCTTCTGTGTATTTTGGAGCTTTATGAAAAAGCTCACTCACCACTCTAAATTTACAACAATTACGTCGCATTTTGAGCTTAGAAATGCAGAGAATATTACAATACACGAAGGAATTTCGTTCTTATTCATGGCCTTGCTCAGAAAATGCCATCCAATTGCGTCCTTTTGTGTGAGAACATTGGAATGGAACATTTTTGAAAAAGCAATGAATATTTTTGAAAATCTATGGAACAAACACTATGAATGTCATTTTTTTTTACATCTAGTGCAATGAGGTTTAAAATTTAATTATAGAGACTCAATTCAATATTTTATTCAATGTATTTATGCCAGATAATAATCTGTGCCCGTACTGATGATAAAATTTCGCCCAAAATTAACGGAGATTGGCTAAGAATGGTTATTAGTTAGTAGTGTATTGGTAAACTGAATTCAGAATATTGCAAAAAGTTTAGTATTGATGATTGATTGTTTCGATTATCTACCACACTTGATTTGGACAAGTAGAGAAAGTATGGACAATACGACTTTATATTTGGAAATTTACCAAAATGAATGAAAATCGTCTAGAATCTTTTATTATTTAGGGGATATCTCCTAGTTGTTGTATTTTTTTGGATTTCTTTGGTTTTTTCAAGTTTTTTATCTGATTGTTATGTGTTTTTTTTATTTATAATTCGTTATTACGGCCAAAAGGGTAAGTGCCTGGGCACGTTACTTTTTTTTTATGTTAATATGGGATGAATTTTTTTTTACTAAAAGTTGAGTATCCATTACTCACAATTAATATTACTTTATTTGTACTAACTGCAATCAAAAACACAGGCTAAATATCTCACGATTCATAATTTCAATAATACAAGAAAAACTCAAACTACTTCACTGCAAGCGAATAATTTGAATATTACTCATCTAATACCGATTTCAGTTCAACAAGCCGTTGTAACTGGTGAATTATAATACTATCAAGGCCACTAAACGACGTCATTATGAGTAAGGTTATTTTAATATTGCTTACGTCGTTATCTTCACGCGATTCCATTCATAAGAAAGAAACTTAATCTTCGTCTTGTGTTTGTCGTGTGTAGTACGATTTCTCAGAAGAACTGAGTTAACCTTTGATGTTAAGGTTTTACATGCTCTATGTAAATGAACTTCTGTTACAGTAGAATGCAAAACTGCTATTAATTTATGATATTTGAAATAAGTAGAACAATTGCTACTGCATTGAAATCACAATTATTTAGGCAGACCCAAATTATTTTGCATTTCAGGTTTTAAAAAATCTTTTTTTTTTTAATTTGAGAGTTAATCGTTTTTGTTACAATCATTGCAGAGGTGTTATTTCTTGCTGCACGATTATTGATTTCGTTATAAATATTATAGTATTTATGACATCATGAGATTATTGTATATCTTCTATTTTTGCTATACCACAATCCCTGTTATACGAGAGACAAATACATAAAGCGAAAAGGATTTTTAATAACGTATTCCAATTAAAACGGAATTAGGATTATTTAGCAAATATATATATAGAGTTTCTCTTCTAGCCCAGAAGGCGCACTTCCCAGCGTGAAGCCATCTCCGCATTAAGCGTCCACACATTTCGAAGAAATGTGTTAAGATTAGGCGCTCGACAAGGTCTTCTAGACCTTTCCATATAATGTGAAGTGAAAAATTGTCCGTTTTTCCTTTCCTAACCTTATTTAAAGCCTTATTACTTGACACTACCTTTTTCCAGTGAATAGCGAAAGGATATTTATGTCCTTTTTGTAAAAATCTAATGGTTTCGAAAATAAATAGTCTTTCAGCGCCTCTTCTGAAGTAGGTATATAAGGCGTATAGTGTCAAAACTGTTTATGTCCACTTTTGACAAATATTGAGATATTTATTGCATTCTATTTTGTTGTTATCCCTTATTTTACTATATGTGTGAGCATCCCTAAAAATGGGTAAAACCCTTTAAAAATATAAATTGAAAATCGGAATTATTATCAAAACCCGCCATACCCATGCTCGGTTCAATGTTAAAAAAATTAAATCCATGAATGTTTCAAATTGACTTTGAGTGAACATGGCCAGTTTTGATATTATATGCCTCATATGTCGAATTTTCAAATGTGTCAAATGATTAGATCAAAAAATTTGTTTGAAAATCTGATAAACATTTGATTATACTAAAAATTGCAATACGTGTTTTTAAATTTTTGTAGGTATGACCAGATGTAGGATTACTAGTGCGACACACTGTATTATCCCATTGTTGCTGTTGTTGGTAGCAAAAATTCTACTAAAATGTTATTATTTGTTTATTTATATTCACGCTACTCTGTTTGCGATAAAGCTTTATAATTAATCTCACGAGACGATTTGGCTTTATGATTGAAAATAACTATCGAGTAATCACTAGTTCTCAGAATTTCTTCAACACCATTTTCCTGATGTACTGATTCATTACAATTAACCATGACGTCTTTTATTTGAGTGCAATAAAAGTTTGAGTCAAGCAAACCCCCACAATAAAGTTCGCTCTCAATTTAGCTGTACATGAAGTGAGTACTATGACTCCTCTGTTTTCTTTTTTTTTCACTTTGTGATTCAATTTAGTTTATTTGATGTCAGATTATGGCTAGGAAATTTTGTAAATATAAAATTACCGTGCCTAGACTATGGCCATATTAGAATTGGACTTTAAGCAGGGTTGTCTTACAGCCCGGGTAGCTCAGTCGGTAGAGCGTTGGACTTTTAATCCAACGGTCCAGGGTTCAAGTCCCTGCTCGGGCGGTTCACTTATTTTTTCCTCCACAAATAAAATATTTACATTTTACTCGATATTACTATTTACCCGAAAAAACATCTTTAGTTTCGAATAGAATGTATGTCATTCATATTCCTTGAACTCTTTTACAAATTTTTCCATCCTTTTAAACCAAATCCTCAAAATATTGCGACCATCTTTTTGAAGACACCCCCCCAAAAGCAGTTCAATGTTGATATTAGAAAGCATCGTACAGTGGACTGACTGTCGAGTGTCGTTTCCTCCCTGGTTTATATCAGTATAAAAAAGTTTCATCACCTATGAAGATATCATAGCGTTTTAACTTTCTTGTCTAAATGTTTTCAGTATAATTTGCATCACTTTACACGACCGTCTTTTTGCTCTTGAATTAATGGAATACATCGACAGCTTCCTCACTCCCAAATGAATCCTCAGACTGACTCATACCGCATCTCTGCAATGTCACAGTAGACTATCCTGCGATTTTCTTCAATCATTGCCTTCAAAGTTTCTGGAATTAAAAGTAAAAAAATTACCATAACTTAAAATTTACATTTCTCGATAGGAAAAAAGGGAAATATTCTATTAAATGCAGTTTGTTTTATTTTTATTGGGCCCCACCGTATGTAGAAAGTAGAAAAAGGTGATACCGCCCGAGCAGGGACTTGAACCCTGGACCGTTGGATTAAAAGTCCAACGCTCTACCGACTGAGCTACCCGGGCCATGAGGGGTTGTTCACATACAACCGAGGACACTGTCTGTAACGGTAAATCTAATAGATAGAACACAACCTTATTGGGGTGGGTTTTTCAATCATTTTCAGGTAGGCATAGAGCAAAAAAAATAAAGCTTTTGCGCCCAGTTGTGCACAGTTTTGCCCACCATTGGTCTAATCTAATTATAGCTTCTTTTCTTGCTAAGGGGTGGGGGGATAGACCGAAAGACCTGCTAGGCTGGGTCCTGAATATCTAAAACATCTCGGACAATAGCCCGGGTAGCTCAGTCGGTAGAGCGTTGGACTTTTAATCCAACGGTCCAGGGTTCAAGTCCCTGCTCGGGCGGTATCACCTTTTTCTACTT
>QYTT01089551.1:1998-15882 GCA_006980735.1 Dasypogon diadema | reverse complement strand
GAAGGCACATTTTGTTTCTTTTTTTCATCAAAAAAATTAATTATAATCGCGATATGTACTTCCTTTTTACAAGATGGAGAACTCACCACGCTAGCTTTTCTATGTTTGTAATCGAAAAAAGTAAGCTGCAGGTGCAACCAAAGCTCGGTGCAGCGCGTACCCCCACCAAACTCTTCCCGTCCCCCAAGGGGTACGCGTACCACACTTTGGGAAACACTTAGACTCTAATCTAATTATAGCTTCTTTTCTTGCTAAGGGGTGGGGGGATAGACCGAAAGACCTGCTAGGCTGGGTCCTGAATATCTAAAACATCTCGGACAATAGCCCGGGTAGCTCAGTCGGTAGAGCGTTGGACTTTTAATCCAACGGTCCAGGGTTCAAGTCCCTGCTCGGGCGGTATCACCTTTTTCTACTTCTTATATACATAGTTATGGGTGTTGATTTCTTATTAAAAGTTATAGGCGTTATTGCTCGGGTAAAATATTGTGGTACAGAACAGGGCACAATTATTGTTCAGATACATTGAGAAGACTGTCTTTTATTCCACTCAGTTGAGAGATTTTTAATGGCAAATAAATTAAGTAAATACTCTTAAAAGGTAGAATTCTTCAAACATTTCTTTTTTTTATTAATTACAGCTTAATTCTTTCAAATCTGGGTTATTTTCTGGTCAGTCCAGAACAGTAATGCTAAAATTCCTCAAAAAATCTGTAACCTGAAAAGAACATGAAGCAGTTGGTTAAATTTTAAATAAACTGGAGGCGGACACCTGGAAACCTCTTCTGATCCGTAGCCTATCTCGTAAGTAACTAGAATTTTAAGAATAATTATCAACTTTTTTCTAAACATAATTACACTTTATTCTTTTTTATAAATAAAAATCTTTTCAGAGTATGTACAACTGTATTTAAACAGATCAGTCGGACTGCTAGAGGATTGTATTGCTCGTATCAGTTATACCAATGAGGCTCAATCTCTAGGATTAACATTCCGTAAGTGATCTTAAACAGAATTATCTTGTTAATGTCTAATAACGTTTAAAGCCAGAGTATGATGTGTTGTGGTAAGGTGAAATTAATGCCCAGCAAAATATACGATGGATTACGTAGACTTTGGCTCTGCGAATACTCTCCCAACATATGCGACTGAAGTTTAATTGATTTCATATTTCATTTCACTTTTAGAAATATGGTCTACCGTTAGCTGATTGGTGACTGCACTCGAAGAGTCATGATTGCTTTCAATGCATTTTTTGTGGAAATTCTACTTTTTTGGTAATTCTTTACTTTTTATATATTTTATTTAAAGTTTTAGCAATAGATATTGTTAGTTCAAGGTCTTTGTTGACCCATTTAAAATCGTAGTGTTTTTGTTTTGCAGTTCTTTTACTGGACTGTGTCACTTGTCAGATGTATTATGTGTTTTTTGGTAGTTTTCTTATGGCATTTATACTGTTTTCGTGACTTTTCTAGACTTTTTGTGCCTTTTATAATTATGTACATTGTTCAGTCAGGTGAAAGAAAGCATTCGCAAAAGAGCTTTCAATTATGATGCTATAAAAAATCTAATTTAAGCACACCCAAGTAAAATCCGTAATTCTTGGATACAGCCATATAGACAATGTCCTTGCTATTGGGGACGACATTCTCAACGGCCCGGGTAGCTCAGTCGGTAGAGCGTTGGACTTTTAATCCAACGGTCCAGGGTTCAAGTCCCTGCTCGGGCGGATCACTTTTTTTCATTCATGTTTCGATAAGTACATATAAATCAATTTGTACACTGTTCAAGCTTTAATTGTTCTGTAATTTTTTAATGCAGCGGTTTCTAACGTAACAACTAGGCTTGATGCTGTGCTACTCCCCGTAGCAAATGCGCCTGAAACCAAAAGCGAATTCAAAAGGACCAAGAACCCAGCACGTGAAATGAACTCCGACGAGGAGGCCACTAGTCCACTAGTTCTGCAAAGAGGAAGTTGACGAAGAAGAAGACGAAATTGAAGACTTCTCCCACTGAGCCCCTTGATAGGGGAGCCTCGAAGAAGTACCTCCCTGAAAAGGACACGAACTCTCAAACCCTGAAGGTCCAAGGAATTCTCGAGCAAGTGACCCGCGCAAGATTTTGCCGTAACTCCGTCTCCTCCAGAAACAATGCCGTCAGAAAAGTGAGTATAATAAAATATGTATAGAGTATAGTGTAGTAAATGTGACCGTGTGCAATGTGGATTACAAAATCGTCCGCCAAGTACTAGTGAAGTTGTTATGTTGATAAAGACTCAAGGGCAAGGACTCTGTTTCCGATCCCGTTTCGTCGTGGTGTCTTTTGTCAGGTATGCTTTACGATTTTGTCCTGGAACCATTGTTGGTACATCTTCGTCGATCGCTACGACAGTATTGAGTTCACCTTCTCAGCTGGCATATGCCGACAACCTGGCTGTTTTCGTAACGCACGCGATGTACGGGCGCGAAGGCATTAAATGTTTTACTTGTCTGATTTTTTTTCGCATGTTGACCCTTCCTTTGATATAATTTATATAAATTTTTTTTGGAATACATTTCATTGTTTATGTTTGAGTCTTTGTCTGTAATAGTGTTTATTGTTCCTTTTAGATTCTTTTATATTTCCTTTTTTATGTGCCTTATCTCAATCACAATTGAATTCTTTTGAAAAATAATTTTTTACTAGTAAATGCTGAGACGCTTGTTTTCAGAGCACTAATAATGCTAGAACTATAAGATGTAACATTTCTAAAATTCAGTAATTAAAAATTGCGATTACCTGAGAAATTCGAAGCCGAATATAATCAACAAATTATCTATTCATAGCCAAGAATCCGTCACGGTGAAAACGAAAAGCACTTTTAGTCCCGCGATGTTCTTCCTCACAGAAGTTAACAGTTTTATTTAAATTCTGTGAGAAATGATTAAAATAAATCCAATTCACTGTACTTACCAAAACTTGAACAGAATGGGATAGCTAGAGATTAAAATTCACCATGTGCATGAAATGGACAGAAAGTCTGAGGGCAACCCATAAGCCAATGTGAAATTAAGAGCTGTGCCTTTGGCGCCATTACGGACGATACTCTCGCTCGACTCGTCGTCGTCGCCGGTGGCTTCACCTTCACGTGCATTTATCAAACGTCGCTCACAAGTGAACACACGTGAAACATGATAACACAGACGCAGCAAACTGAGCTGAGAATTACACTGTTGTCACGTCATGGCATGGATGGTCTCCTCTTGCTCTTATCTGGGCTATGCCTATGATGGCTGCGTGCAACGGGGCCCCAGAAAAATGCGAGGAACTCGCCAGCTCTGTTAATTTAGTTGTTTTCTATTTGTTCGATGCCGACCGACCTCAGCAGGCACAGCACAGCACAACAACAGTGTCTGGGACTGGGTCTGGGCCGCGGAGGCGGAACTCTTCTTCGGAGCGTCGGGTTTTATTGCCTTTGTTTATGGGTTCCAGTCGTGACGTTTCGTGCTTTTTGGTATGTGGTGAGCACACAGCACAGCACACAGTCCGCAGTCCGGCAGCAAAGGCTAGAGATATATGGTTACGGTCACGCTGTACTGTTCATGCATGCACGGCAACGGCAACGGTGTGTATGCGGCACACAGCCGCACTGCCCGTCACCACGTACCTGTTACGAGCCACACGCCACACGGACGGTCAGTGTGGTTAGCAAACGCGTGAGCACAACGTCGGGGCTTCGCATTCCTCTGACACCTGACACGAAAATCTGTCACGATTTCTGCCATTTTAGAACGTGTCGCCCAGTACAGTGATTTGGATTTGGAGGAGGAAAATTCCCAAAATCATGGAGGAGCTTCTGATCAAAAAAGTCAAAGAGCGCGAGTTTCTGTTTGACGTGAAATCGCCCAAATACAAAGACCGTAACGTCAGGCAGGAGGCATGGGAGGAAATTGGCAAAGAATTGAACATGAAGCGTAAGTAGCGACTTTAATTTGTATGCTTTTCTAACCGCGGTGACGCGCTAGATCTAAGGCAATTAGGAAGTACAAAAAGTAATTTTTTAGTAAAGAAGAATAAGAGAAAAGTGCAAATGATGCATTTAATGGAAACTCCAAAGAATTTTCTGAACCAGCCGAAGTGAAATTTCCCTCACGAATTGTGTCCGTAGACTTTCTTTCGCCGTGGTCATGCATTCTCCCCTCTGTGCCGTTGTGTTTTTTAGTGAACCGCAATCATCGGTCGAGTGTTTGTTTCGTGAGTCGTTGTCGTTGTCGTTGCATTTGTCTAATGTTACAGCGGTTAGTCTTATTACGTAGAGGAGGCAGGACGAATTCTCAATTTGCTGTGTACCGAGCAGTTCTATTTTGAAAAAACGGTGCCTTTGTCATGTTTTGGTGATGTCTTGCTGGAGGCAAAGTGAAGAATCTGCAGAAATTATCAATGAGTGAAAAATAAATATTAGAAAAATAATATTAGAATTGGAAACAGTAAATATTGTAAAGTTCTCTGTCCTCACAATCCCAGAAAACGGTGGTCATAACTTTTTGGATTTTGAATTTTTTGGGTCCTGGAGATCTAAGAAGTAGTCAGTTAGAATTGATTCAGTTGACCCGTATGAAATGCCAACTCCTTCAGCAACTTCATGAATTGAAACTCTTCTAGTCTCCTCTATCAGGGCCCGTGCACGAACGATATACATCACCGTTAACTGAGGTCGACGGTCTTCCCTCTCGATCGTTATTTTTAATGCTCTCCCTGTATGCTTTGAATCGCTTGATCCACTCATAAATTGCGGTCTTTTTCTTTAAACATTGTCCCTATAAAGAGATATCAAGGATTCGAGGATGACAGATGGACTCCATCCCAGTTTAATGGGAAACTTCAGGCAGAAATACATCCAGGCAAGCTTCTCGAGGCTTCCTCGCCGTTAGCTCTGAAGCTTTCTAGACTTTTTTAAAGACTTCTCACAGTAATGTTTTTTGTCCTTGACTCTACTCCCTCTAAAAAGGCACAAGATCTACTTAAAAAAATTAATTTCCTTTTTCTTTTAGCTGAACAGGTGAAAGAGAAGTGGCTTAAACTTCGCAGATGTTTCACGAACGCTTTAAATAGACGTCGTTGGAAGGAACATGGTCACCCGGCTAAAAAAATCGTTTCATGGAAATTTGGTAAGCAGATGTCGTTTCTCCTACCGCACTTGGACTGCAAAAAGTATGTAAACGCAAGCAATTTAATTCTGAAATAACTTTACGCCTCTTTCTGAACAAATCAGACAAACCACCAATGTAGAAGCGATAGACTTAAAAGTGGAAGAGGATTCGACACAATCAATAACAGACATCCATCGCGATGACCAGGAGATGGATTTCGCAGATGAAAAGAACCTTAACATCTCCGACGATCAAGGGGATACTGAAAATCAGCATCGAGACTTCATGAGCCAGAAGAATAGATCGAGAAATGCCCACACGTCGCAACATTTAGACAACAGAGAGACAGACCGAAGACTAGCGGACAAGGATGAGAATCCAAATCAGGAAATCGTACGTCTGTTGGCGGAGAATTCATCCATTCATCAGTTCATGTTCCCAGAGAAATCGCCTAAGATCAGCAATAAATTGGATTTTGGTGAGCTGGACGATTCGGACATGTTCTACTTGAGCATGTCTAAAATGGCGAAACGACTGCCACTAGTGTCGCAGGCTAAAATTAAATTGCTCCTAAGTCAGGCGGTGCTGGAAGCAGAAATCGCCAATGCGGGTAAGCAACTTGAAAACGTAATGGCGAGTTTGTCCGCAGGCTTTGTATCCACTGCAGATTTTCAATCATCGTCAGCAGGCGGTGATCAGTAGGGGAGGCATCATCCAGAAGGGGAAATAGTTGTAGATTTTTCAAAATTACTTTTTAGAATGGTGTTAAGTTCGTTTAAATGGTTTGATTTGCGCACATTCGGACTATCTTCGAGGAGATTTTTGCGGCACATCTAGAAAAACTGGATTATGAATGTTTTCTGCTGTTGTTTATTGCAGTCTAATAAAATCTCGAACCTCTTGAATAGTTTAAAAGAGATTTTTCCAATGATTCTTTCCATTATAGGCACGACGGGTCCAGGGTTACACGAAAAAATACTACTCGACTTTTGTAGTTAATAAAGATCTTTATTTTTCACATTTTTACACTTTGATATAACGGTAACCTAAATGTATCCACCAATGTTCGGAACACAACGATAAGCAACAACGCAATAGAAGACGCTTCTCCAAAATTCCGAAGCAGGGTTCTGTGTTGAGTGTGGAGTGCTGCAGCTGTTAATAAAATTCTGAATACAAAAACGGTTGGTGACTCTATATTTTCTAGACTCTATATAACTGCATGGTCTATTCTCCATTGTCTCAGGTTGCCAAAACCTCGGTAAGTGCGAAAGAATGTTGCCTTCGTTTTCTGGAATTCAGGTTAAGCAGTAAGCAGTAAGTGTCTGGGCTGAGTGAATTCTCACATCTGTGTGATCGCCTGAGAAATATTCTGTGCAAATTCTCTTGTTCCGTGGACATGCTCCTCTATTAGGTTTCCAATTCCGGCATAACATTAGGCCTTTTCATTATTTTAATCGCCTAAAAGTCGGCAATTATACATATTAATGAAGTCGACCTCTCCCATACAAAATTTCTGGAATCGTAAACCCACTTTTCGGGGGTTTTTCAAATTATGCAAAATTGCCGAGATTAAGGCGTATTTTTAGTACATGGCATATCATGTAGATGGCGCACACTGTCCTTAGCTGGGACAAAAACTTTGGCCGATAGTAGTGCCATCTATGTAATTTCCTATTCACTAAATTACGCCTTAAACTCG
This sequence comes from Dasypogon diadema, assembly GCA_006980735.1. Lineage (NCBI taxonomy): Eukaryota > Metazoa > Arthropoda > Insecta > Diptera > Asilidae > Dasypogon > Dasypogon diadema. The sequence goes on along the minus strand of QYTT01089551.1, from coordinate 9,054 downwards.
GCAATTTTGTATAATTTGAAAAACCCCCGAAAAGCAGGTTTGCGATTCCAGAAATTTTGTATGGGAGAGGTCGACTTCATTAATATGTGTAATTGCCGACTTTTAGGCGATTAAAATGATCAAAAGGCCTAAAGCTATGCTGAACTTGGAGAGTTAATGTGTAGCACTTCCCAAAACCAAGGACTGCAAGAGGTACTACAGAGCCATCATAAGGAAATACATTTGAGAAACGGAAACTTTAAAAAATCAAAATTTATTTTTTTACATTATATAAACATATAACAAAAATAAGTTATTCGAAAAAGCAGAGGGCCCTCACTTAAAATAACATACTTAGCCACGCCAGAATTAGACAAGATCCTCCGATGGGTGCAAGTTTGCTGTATTTCCGATCCCCAGTAAAAGCTCTGTAGTAGCAAATACCACTGAAAAGGAGGGTTCCCACAATCATTAGACTCCCCGTCTGCAATTGATCACCTCTTAATTCAGTGAAAAGTCAACACAAAAACGACTTACAATTATTGGGCGGCGCACGAGAGGGACTGCAACTAAAGCAATCGAGTGGAAGAAGTGAAAACGATTGGCCACTTCGAAAATATTTCGGGATTCTCCCTTATCGTCTGGGTATTCTCGGTGACTTCCATACGCTCCAAGTATAACGGCAGCAGCTCCGCTTACTCCAGCCAACCGGACAAAGTGTAAATTCCTCCCGGCTAGCCTCCAGAGTGGTAAAGCACTGGACATGATTTTTGCAGGGGAAGCCTTCGTAATCTGGCTCTGTTTCGATGAAATAAGGCCCTTTTGATGAAATATTGGAAAAGAAATTTTGATTTGTATTACAGAGAAGCCGTGCATTCAATGTTAGTAGTAGATGATTTGTTACAAGATGGAAAACACTTTGGGTGGGAGCTCATGATTTTACTTACCAATTTCTTCGCAGCACCTGCCGTAGCGGAAAAAATACCTTGACTTACAGGATTGCCGAAAAGTAAGTAGTTCACGCTGTCGCCCACGCTCATTGCAGTCCTCTTTTACGGAGATTATAGGAAATATTATAAACCTGCCGGGCGATTTCCCACCGGTGAAATAAAAACCCTCAAAACTGATTGCTTCCCGTTAGTAAAATTGGGAAATTCACTCAACATGTCACTTATTTTGACAGCTGAAGTTACACAATTTTCTACACCAATTCCAATTCGGATAGCCCTACAAATGTTGCGTTAGAATTTATTGTGTGTGATAAATGATTTTAGTTAAAATAAAACGATGGCAACTTCAGAAATAAACAAATTATTTGCTAAAACAACAGAAGTACTTTTTCCCTTAATTTGTTACATTACCTCCTTCCCGATTTAGGAATGCGTTGAGGTGCGTCGTCATCACTTGCCAGCATCTTGACGGCAACAACAATTTGTTTACTTGTTGGCACTCTCTATCAACTGTTCGTGTGGGAGGTTCGCTAGCAGCCGGCATATTCTGGTATTTTGCTCTCTAAATACTGTAATTATTGCTGCTTCCTTTATCTGGAAAGAAGAATCACTTAAACCGAAATGGGTAGGTAAATCTCGTGACAAAAGAAGTTACAATTCTAACAAAGTTTTTTCTAGCATTGAGCACAAGTGTGTCGATTGTGGTGTCCCTAGCATTTTCGGTGCTGCTGTTTTCAATGTTGCAGCTGTACAAACCTTGGTTCCATTCGTCACAAATGAACACTATTTTAGGTGGATACATTGGCTCTTGGATTTTTATATTCCTCTTGACAACTATCTCAAATTTGGAGGCGGTTCTCTTCGGCGAAGGATTCCAGGCAAAATTCCTACCAGAAATTAGTTTCTGTTTGATAGTATCGTGTTTTGCGTGTGGAATTGTTCATCGTGTTTGCGCCACTACATGGTATAGAGTTGGTGTGATAAATAGGCATTAAAAGTAACGAAATTTTCATTTGCAGTGTGCTATTCTCGATAGTTGGACTCTACTTCATCAATAAAATTTCTCAAAATTTCCACAATGCCAGTGTACAATCTGAAGCACCCCAATTAAAAAAGCGTAAGAAGTAAATATATATTTAAATGGACTTTGTATTTCTCTGTTGTTTCTCCTTATTTAATTCCTTGGCTTTGAACAGGGTCATTAGAAACCTTTGTCATTTGTAAGCTTCCCGGGTTTCTATCAGCCCATATAGACTTGTGGTCTTGCACAACTAATTGCAGCCCTTTGAGATTTGCGTACATGTTCGAAAAAAATATCCGAGATTTTGTCATGGGGAAATTCGTAACCTATACATTCAATTGCCGTTATCTCGAAAACTGTTAGAATTGCCTCCTGACCACCCATAAGATTTCCCTGTCTTCTCATGGAGACCTATCACTGCTTGGTCATTTTAACTAGGACACCCTGTATACTCACCTGCTTGAAAATGTAGAACGAGATTCAGAGTTATGGAAGGCCAATATGGTGCTACTTATGTTCAGCGCCGGGGAGAGGGAAGTTCACTTCAGATTGGGCTCCGCCGGATTCATACTTGGGAGGAAAATATGCAGGAACGAATCAACGCAGTGCTAGGCTTTGAGAGGAGGGTAGGCAATCGTCTTTGGGTGGCAATCAACCTCCAAAAAAAAAGATGGGATCTACAGATCCAAACCCAATCCAAAAATAGAGCGAGAGCTTGAAGAAGGAGATAAAGTTAATACCAATAGAGAATAAGCTTTTGTTTATTTTTTTGCTGCGATTATTTTTTATCGATGTCAGGAGACATTTTTTATTTTGTATTGAGAATATTTTTCTAAAACAGAACTTTCTGGACGATGAGAATATCTTTAAATCCGACAGACACTTTCTGAAATGTAATAAATTTATTTGAATGGAGATAAATTAATTAAAAGAGGAATTTATTTTATTTAAAGTAAAACAAGATTATTTTCTTTCAAACCTTCAAATTTTAACACAAACATTAACAATAAATATTTGAATAAATAAAACACAACAAGAGTTTATAAATAAAACAAAACAAAACAAAACACTTAACAATAAATGCTAAAGTTTGGCCAAAAATTCAACTCTATGTGCGCTGTTCAAACTTTATTCATTTTTACATTTGCGCTTGCCTCATTTCTTGCTTTAGGCAATGTTTGAATGCTTCCCATCCTTCTGATTTCGCTGTAGACTGAAAATATTAGACAGTATTATTAAAAAAAAATAATAATAAGAAATGTGAGGCAAGACTTCAGTATATTCAAGAAATGATTAACTGCAAGTGGCTTTTTGTACGAAATATAAAAGCATAAACTTGATAACTTACCTGAGGAAGTACACAGATCGAACTGGAAATGAAGGTGTATACTTACTTACCGTTTTTATGTTTTCACACTAACACACCTGATTAAGTGACGAAATTTGTGAAGTAACTAAATGGAATCAAAAATACAATGGACTACAGGTGATGTTTTCGAAGGATTTCTAAATTAAACAGATGTTAAAATTTCATAATTATGACGACGATGCGATTATAAGTTGGTTCTTTTCCAAATTACTCATGAGAAATGAATTTGGGAAGAAAATAATGAAAAATGATATGACCTGGATTCTTATATTCAGTTGACTTACTGTTTTTTTTTTGCCTCGCTCACTGAGTGGTGCCAAGTCGCATTGTATAAATGTTGCAAATTTAACTAAATCAAAATTGTATCACAAGAACTGATCGACAGAGTACCTACGATCGATCTGATTAACTCATTCAATTTTTAATCAATAAAATAGCACTTGCTGCCTCATTCAAAAATTTCAGATAGCCACGCAATAACGTGGTAGTTTTAATTAATTTGTGGCACAGTTGGAATCGCGCAGAGTATTCGTAAAATAGTGCACCAACTCTTAACTATTTTAGGTATAATTGCGATTGGAATAAAGCATTTGTTATAGCGCACAGCAAAATAAAAAAGCAAAGGACATTTAAAGCTATAGTCGTGTACTTTAGAAACAGTTGACATTTTTGAATGAGATCAGTTTAATTTTGTGTAAAGTTGAGCAGCGCATAGGGTTACTACAATGAAATCATCAAAAAAAGAAAAGAAAAAAAAACGAATAAGAAAATATTCTATGTTATTAAAAATAAATTAAACACGCTAATTAAAATAAAATTTAAAAAATCTAGAAGCGTACGACGGACAATGGAACAAATGTCAGAAATAAGATAAAAAAAAATAAGCTTAAACTATTGCTACACATTCAAACTATACAAATAACGTCTAACTCTGCGACAGGCACGAGATCTTAGCATTGAAAACACAGGAAATTGAGGATCGTCATCGTCAAGAAGTTCCTCGTTGTACTCAATGCCATATACACTTACTTTGAAGCCTCTATGCAAGCGATCTTTCATAATCGCTATAAATTCTTTGTATGACAAAAGCCCATCCCCATCCTCATCAAAAATTGCAAAAACCGTATCGATTAAATGTTTTGTCAGACTGTAGCCAGTACAAATTTTCACAGCTCTAGAAAATTCATCTAAAAGGAAATTTTCAAGCGCGCTTTAAACAAGATAGTGAAAAAAATTAAGTCTAAGGCTTACCTTTGGAAATAGCTCGATCTGCTAAAGTATACATTCTCATAGCAATGGAGAAGTCTTCAAGATTATTAAGAAATTGGCAAAAATCTCGAAATTCTGTAAATGTTATTCCTTTTTCATCTTTCACTCGATCCAAAAGACGATCCAAGTACATATCATATTCGTCAGTGTCTAAATATGTGTAGCGGAGGAGGATTTTAGCGAAATCGACTTCTGTTATTGCCGGATTTCCCTTTGAAAATTCACTAAACTCCAATTCAAGGACTTCAGTTTGAAGATTATCCATGAATTTGTAGAATCCTTCGTAGTGCAGATCTTGATTGCCTTTTTTACCAAAGAAATGGACTTGTAGTGTTGTATCAACTTTGTGCCTTCGTTGTAAACCCTCTTCATCGTCAACGTAGTCGTCCTAAAATTAGAGATTAATTATGTCACCAGAAAGAATACATCTAGAATTGAAGCTGGAGAAGAAGAATTGAAAGCGATAGTTGAAGTCTGCTGAAAAGATGTGCAAAGTGCCAGAAGCAATCTAGATTTGTAGATATGTGAACATCACAAATTTGTATGCAAGTTTTTTTTATGGAGCAAATAACTTCTCTCATTTCTCTTCATAAAAACGGCTTTTGATATTACAAATGAGTTTTTTATGGGGTTGATTGTAATTTTAGTGCAATTGAATTGCATATTAGCATGCAATTTATGTCAAATTATAATATCTGAAGATGGTATAGGAATGTACAATGAGTTAAAGAGAGAGTTTAAATAATTTCCACCTTTTCCTGAGCAGCCTCAGTTTAGAGAGGTCACAAAACCAACTACTAAGAAAACAATTGATTTTGATAAAAGTGGCGACATAATACCTATCAGATCTACACACAGCTTCAATTACAAAATATCACATAATAGACCGTCTTCGATTAAACGGACCATCGTTCGAAACTTAGTGTCATCTTTTGGATGACAATTTCTTTGACGTTTTTGGGCAATTTTTCAGTTTTTTAACAATACTCGAACACAATTTATTTTAACGATGGCCTCTCTTACTGATAAACAACTGCCCTTTGAATGGTGGCCAACTAAAAACTACAGAGCCGGCCTCACTTACGCTTAGAAAATGGTCCATTATGATACCGTGTTCCATGTTATGCGAACCCCACCTGAAAGGGCTTGTTAGAAAACAAATAGACTCCCCCCTCCCCCTGTTTACTAGAACCAACCGCAAGAGTTAATAAATCTGACCCTTTCTTCTAACTGCGTGACTGCTCCCCCAATGAACCGAAGAAGTATTCGAAGTATGTATTCTTCCTTCATCTAACCAGCCGGATGTCGTCACTTGCGGTAATAACTGCACCTAACTTTCACATACTTTTAGATAATTGTTGAAGTTGCAAATTGTTTAATACAAAAATGATTCACTATTTCCTTTTTTCTTTTCTGTCCAAGCAAATTCCTAATAGGTTGTTGTTGTGCGGCATATTTATTCACAGAAATGAAATAACTAAATTCTACGAAAATTTAACACCTTTTAAATGTTCAGACCAAAAATAAAAGATAGTTAAAGGCATACAAATAGTATAAAGTATCTAAGAGGATATAACGAGTAAATAACTTTGTTCAACAATTAAATGAAAAGCATTTTTTTTTAAATAGGTGCAACTGTGCCAGAAAATCCTCTAAATATAAAATCAAAAAAGTGCATATTCAAGCGAAAGCACACTCTTCCTGTGGGCCGGATTTATTTAAATAAATTTTATTTTAGAACATACCTCCTCCTCACCATCTACATTTTCTGATTCCGTTATTCCACGTTTATCTTTCCAAGCTCCACTGAAGATTTTTTCCATCTGCATTTGTTATTTTTATGTACAAATTACGTTTTAAAAGTTAGTCTTAAAAGTTCAAGGGGAACAAAAAAAAGAAATTATTTTCGATTAGAGAGGAAACTTATGAAAAAAAAAATTTCCGAAAAACTCAAATTAATTTCGAAGAATACCTTAAAAGAAAATATAAAGTTTAATAAAAATGTTAAAAAGTGGTTTAAAAACTGATACACTTGATTTTAGTAAGTTTTTGTAGATTCGATTTACAAAAAATGCTTTTATTGTTGTTAGTTTAGCGTTGGGTTATAAGCAGCTATCTTAATAGTATTTCAAGTTAAGGGGACAAAAAATCCACTCCTCTGATTAAGAGTTAGAAAGTTCCAAAAATACATTTGTGGAGTAATTTTTCAGGCTATTTTCTCCCTATCTGCAGTTTTATGTATAGTTCAAGTAGCGGAGAAAAGGTGACTTATTGTAAGAGAAAACACTTCAAACCACACATCTGTATTAACTTACGAAAGATTTTGATTGTGGTGCACGATATTTTCTTAACAAGAATTGGGCTTGTTCCTGAGTCGAAAGTAATTGGAGGAGCTATAGTACAAAGGAATTTTATAAATAGTTTTCTTTGAAGAAAATTAGTCACATTGATTGATGAAGTCATGAATG
>QYTT01089549.1:0-13499 GCA_006980735.1 Dasypogon diadema | reverse complement strand
GGCTGAATGACTGTAATTTGGGGCAGAGCCTCTTTGTAAGGAAAGCAAACCCATAATTCCAAAAAACATTTTCGACAATACGTCTTGCCCTGGATAGTCAATAAAATAAAAATTCTATTAGGGGCTGGCTGATTTTTAAAAAGGTAGGGTTTTATAAGATAAGGCTCTGATTTTTTCCTTTCCCGACAGAGGCTTCCAATCAGGCAGATTAAGCAAATTCTCTTCTAAGTGCTGGAACAAAGAGGTATTTCTAAAAGCCCCACCATCGGATACACTTCCATTGCAACCGACAACCATATAAATTATATTTTATAGTCTTCGTCCGCCAAAACCAACAGAACAATACTATGTGTCCCTTTGTAGTTGTAGTAAAAGCTTCTTCCGTGTTCTGGTGCTTGCATAACAACATGTTTGCCATCAAGGCTACCAAAACAGTTGGGGAAATGCCAGAGCTCTTTATATCGTTTAGATATTTTATTCCAATCCTCTGTAATTTTGGGAATCTAAAAATTATTTAAAAATATCTTAAGTATTAACCAAGATTTCGATTTTTTAGGTACAAGAAGATATAACTAGATATCCCATTGGATTCTATAGAAACTTCAACCAATCCCTAAGTACATCTACCCCCAGAAATAAAAAAAAGAAGGGCAACGAAGATGATGAAGGAATTTTAAAAAAAGTGCTATCAGCAATGGAAAAACCTGTGGATAAGTATCAAACACTTGCTGACTCTATTGCAACTGAATTTCCTTTACTCAAACATGAGGAAAATAAAATACTTCTGAGGAGGAAAATACAAAGAGCTGTATTAGAAGTTGCAGAAATTGATGCAAATGAGGAAATTCCTAATGATTGTGATCATTCAAGCTCATCCTGGTCTACTTTATGCTTTTCATCACCTTCGTCACCTTTTCCAGCAAAAATTTTTCTTACTGTTATTCAAGTTTAACGAACACAAGGTAAGCTATACAGCAGTATTGAAATTTTATTTATTACTAACCGCCATAAACTCCAACACTTCAATACTTTAAAGAGAGCCGAGCAACATTCAGGAACAATCTTCGGATTGTGCTTAGAGGGATTCGAAACAAATAACTCAACGAGTGGTACGAATCACCTATGACTTTATAATTTTATTATTATATTTTTAAAATAAAACAAATCAAATTTCTTATTCTGTTTTTACTACTACATTACAAAAATCTGAAAGTCAGTAGTAGGCCTTCACTTGCTAAAATAGTTCCTTTCATTTTCGTGTCCTTTTTCGCGATTAAGGGTGAAACAAGATTTAATAGATATTCGAAGCTTTCATAAAACTTTTTAACGAATTGGAATCTTCACTTTTTAACTCTTTGAAAACCTAACTCTTGCCGACGGCTGATCCAGTTTCTGACCCATACTTTTCGCTTGCATGATTTACTTTTATTTTTTTCTTTAATAAAGTAGCTACAACTATAGCAGCAGCGCACCTTATTTGGTGACAAGCCATTCTTAAATTAATGAAATGACTATATAAATGAAACTTCGAAAGATTACTGCGCAATTTTACGTGTATAGTGTATACATATCTGCTAGAACTTGCGGCAAGTTATGTTGCACTAAATTTGAAAGCAGTTTGCAGCAATCAATTTTGCACAACTTTTACTTTAATCGAGACACAACCGCAAATTTTTCAGCAATATTTGCGTAATATTGTTTGCAAGTGTACATGCGCTTTTTAAGGCCCGTATACATTTGAAAACAATCTTGCGCAAATTGTTGATGAGAACATTGCATGAGTGTTTACACTTAAAGGAAATTTTGCGGCAAATTGTTTTCTGCAAGTATTTTTCAGAAAGATACAAGATTTCTTGCTGCAACTTCTTGCAGTACTGTATATACCAGAAATATTGTTTGCGCAATCATTTTCTTTCCTCATTATTTTATCTTTATATAAGTTGTACATTGTAGAATGGTTTAGTAGCAAAATGTCATGTCAACGAGTAAGATGTGCCTCTGCAATTGTTATAACTATTTTAAATAAAAAAAGAAAGAAGCAAAACAAGAGGAAAGTAAGTAAGTTAGACAATGGAGAGATCACAGACAGGATTTGGGATTTCACCAATGTTTACTTGCAGAATTAAGGAATGAAGACTCTGTTGCACTACAAAGCTTTAGAAGATTTTGAAGTTATTTTTAACGTGGTTGCTACAAAAATAGCGAAGAAAGATACTAAATTAAGACCTTCTATTTCGGCAAGTGAGGATCTTCTTTTAACACTTAGGTTTCTAGCCACAGGTAACGTTAAGGTAACGTTTTTTTCATTTTATTTTAATTTGTTTTTTAATGCTGCATTTTTCGTATCCCACAATTCAGGAGATAATTCATATTTCTCGATACGATTTTTAATTTCCTCTTTGGTTCAGATTTTTTTCGCCATGTTCTCCCTTCAAAAATTCTTGCAGAAATGATGCAATAATTTCCAACTCATTTCGAATGCTGCAATAATATTGCAGAAACCAAAACTTTCTTGTTTAGACTTGCGATAAAATTTCTTGCTGAAAACAGATGCAAGATTTGCAACAACTTGCGCAATCAGCTTTCAGAACTGTATACACTTGCAAATTTTGTTTCTGAAATCAACTTGCGCAACTTTATTTGCAAGTATACATGTGCCTTTTAGACATCTGATTCAATTCGGATTTTATCATGGTGTACGTTATGTAAAAAAGAAGAATATTTGAATAGGGGTAAGTTGTGTGTTTATCTGTAATTCTGTGAATTATTCTGCAGCAGGGAGGGGGAGAGAAAAATATCAAAAGAGTTATTTTGAGTAATGATGAAACAGAAAATTTATAATTTATAATTCGTGATAGTGAGTATAAATTCTTATGGGAAAAGATATAGAGGATATGAGCAGATAAGACACAATTAAAATCTTCAAAGAATGAATACGTTGCTGTGAAGAAACACTCCGCGTCCGTTGTCAACAGGAAGGAATATCCCTTTTACAATTTACTAGATGAAATATTTCATACGAGACCTGTGATTGTTATGGAGATATATGGCATTGTAAGTGGCAATATAAATTTGCATGCAAAATTGTACTGCAGTTGGTAAGTAGTTCAGTATATTTCTTGTTGTTATACTTAATTTGTTTCGCAGAATAAACTTTTCTCCTTTTAAACGAAAGAGAAATTTCATAAAATCCCAAATTCTGGCGGCTGAGGAAGAAATATTTAAAAGGAACGAGAAGTGGTGAGGAGAAGAATTTAATAAGCAGCCTGACTTCGAAAAGGACATACTTCGGGAATTCAATAGATGTCTTCAGCAAACTTATGAAACATTCTTCCAAAAGAGTTCGACGATGTCACAAGGAAATAACTTGAAGTTCTCTTCGTCACAAACACTCATCTTTATCTTTTCAGCCATCTTGCAATTCCAACAGACAAACAGTCTTCACGAGATCATTAAAGCAAGAAAGGTATGTGTGTTTTTTACGTGTATCGTGTTGATGAATCTACACAGCTTCCAACACGTCACACTACTTCAAAATTTACAAGAACTGGGCCCGTATTTGGCAACTCGATTCGATAACAAGAGCGGTCGAAATCGAGAAATTTGCATTTGGAAACTAAATATCGAGCGCTTTCGAGTAGGCTGTCATCGAGTGTTTGCTCGGTAAGTTACTTTTGTTCGAGTGGGAGAAAACTCAAATTCAAAATGGAAAAAAGGTAGAATTTTACTAAGATAGTAGCAAATTTTGATCATATTTTTTATTTTAGATTAAGAATTACTACTCCTTAGCAATATAACATATTGATAGGGTTCATGGAAAGAGAGCCTAATTTAGCTAAATTTTGAAAATGCATCCACCAAGTATTTGAATGCATCTTTAGAAAGACGAAACTTCCTGACAAAACTGCAAACCAATAAATTATTTCTGTGCGTCAAAATTCAAAACAATAGAATTATCTATTATCATTTAATCCCAAAGGATTTGAAGCATCCCGTAACTCCCTTAATACAATTCTTTATGATTCACTATCTCTTAAAAAGTGTATATCGATGGAATCCATTTTAAAAACAATTAAACACTAAAATTTCACTTGCAGCACATTAAACAATTATCACTAGACTTAGTAAATTACTTTTCAGAGTTTTTTAATAAATATCCGGCTAAATTTTAACATTTTCGCTCAAGTTGACAGAACCAAAATAGAAAGATGTTTATAACAACCTCACTGAAAACACAAAAAATTTGCGAATATTGTAGCAGCACTAATCTTTCGACTCGAACAACTTCCCAAATTTAAAATCTCGATCGACTCGAGTAGGCATTTGTCTCGAGTCGATGAATCGAATCGAGTTGCCAAATACGGGCCCTGGATTTAAGTAACTTAAGGCCGCAAACTTAATCTGATCGCGCCATCAGTATAAAATTTGTTAAGGGTTGTAGTATGTTGCGCAACATTGTTGTATTTGTGACATTCTTATTATTTCGAAAAATATCCAAAGATGTTGTTTTAGTTACAGTTCTTAATGCGGCGAGAGATTGTTCAATCGGAAGTGATGAAAAGAAGTCAGGTTCAAATCTTAAGTCCAGTTTTTGAATACATATGATAAAGAAGTTTGGGCTGTTTTTTTAATTTATATCTCTTCTCTAAGGTTGACTCTTGGCTTTTGTAAAAATAAAATATAATGGTTGGTTCCAACGCCAACTTTCAATTGTTTCTATTCTAATCCAGCTACTCTTTCAATTCGTTCAGTATTGTGATTATTAGTACTTGTGACTTGTACTATGTGAAAAAATAAAGTTACAAAAATTGGTAATAGATCAAAAGCTGTCTTAAGCCCGTGGATAATCAGTTAGAATGGAATATCCTGGATAGTATAAGAGTTGTAGGAATTTCACAGAAAAAATCTTACACCAAAATAATTGAATTTAAAAAAATTTTATAAGACTATAATCTAGAATTGAATATTTTTTCAACTGAAAAAGCTGAAAAAGATTAAATCTAAAGACAATTCTGCAATAACTATATATTTGAACAGCACATATACGTAGTGCAGTCAAAATATTCGTGACCTCGAAGGGTTCTGATTAAAATTTCCTCGAATCCTTTTCCTACTTGATACAGTCAACCTTTTTGGGGGTCAAAAGCCCCTGTCGTCGGACCAAAATTCCCAAGCAGTTTAAAATAGTAATTCGAAAAGTGAAGTGATTTTGCCTAGAAAAGTGAAAATGTCAAAAATTGAATACCGTGCTATAATTAATTTTTTAACAAAAGATGAGTTAACGTCGATGGAGATGTAAGAGCGGATGGATCGTATATATGGAGAATCTTCATCATCATTTTTGGTTGTTAAACATTGGGCAAAGCTTTTTTTCTGAAGACGGAAGACAATTGAAGATGATCCATGCTGTGGAGCGTCAACAACGGTGTGGATTTGGTCAAGAAAGTTGTTCTGACGAACGGGCGGTTGAAGCCAAGCCAAGGGAGTAACGTAAACAACTGTTGTATTGAAAATAAGTGTCCTCCGGATTCTTCACGAGCATTTGGGTATAACAAAAATCAGCACAAGATGGGTACAGCGAATTCTTTCCTCAGTGCAGAAAGTACGGCGAGTTGAGTGCTGTCAGAAATTTTTGAAGTTGTGTAAAGACGACGAAGACAGTGTTCTCCATAGGATTGTGACAGAGGATGAAACTATGATTCTTTACCATGATCTTTTGTTCAAATGGAACCAGTGCCGAAAAAGCGAAGGTCACAAAGCACCAGGAAGGTCATGGCAACAGTTTTCTGGGATACTGATGGTTGGACTTCAAGGAACGTAATACCGTTGTAAATGCCATATATTACGCTGAACTTCTACGAAAAGTATGCAAAACCAATGTCGAAAAAAGGAGAGTAAAACTGTCTCGAAAAGTACTGCTCTTACACGATAATGCGCCCGTACGCACTGCTGCTGTCTCAAAGGCTACTGTTAAGGAATGCGAGTTCGAGGAATTGGATCATTAACTTTACCAGTCCAGACTTGGTCCCAACCAACTATTTTTGATTTGCCAAACTAAAATCAGAGTTTCGGGGAGGAAGTTTAACTCCGACTAAGAAATCCATGAAGCGGTTAGGCAGCATTTTGAAGACAAATTTTCAGACTACTATTTTAATGGTATTAAAGCACTTATTGAAAGATGTGCAAAATGTGTTGAAATAAAAGGAGAATATATCGAAAAATAATTACTGTTTTATTCGTCTTTCAGCCCTTCTTCTGCCTAAGACCACAAATACTTAGACCACACTATATATGTTACTATAGCGTACCAATCGTTTAGAATACGTAAAATACGTGATAACTATTGTTAAAGGACTACACAAGTTTGAAAAAATTTAAGAATAAATAACAAACGAGAAATATGTCATATATATATATACAATAACAGCTGGCCATACAGGGGCGGAACTGCTCCGTGGACTATATCCAATGTTCCCACAGATTTCTTCCTTACGCCTTATGCCACTAATGAGCGGATCTGTCCCAGAGAACTTATTTTAGCGGAAATTTCTATCATGTATGACCAGCTAATTAGATATTCCAGCCCTCGCATAAGCTAAAGCTTTTAGTCCTTTTTTGCTCTTGTTGAATTCCTAGTCGCTGTGTCATCAGAGTCATGGTAACTTTAAGAGCAGTCTGGAGTCACTCCTGTGTAAGTCTAGTAAAAGTATCACACCGTGGTTTTAAATAAAATCAAAGTCAAGTGAAGTTGCCTTTCTGTTCCTCTAAGAGACACAAACCTAACAACTTCTAGCTGAAATTATTTAGTTTTCATTTTGAAGGAGGGTATCTCTTCATGGTTTTAAATAACCGATGCAAGAAACAACGTTTTTTAAGGAAAATGAAAACCTGCACAACGTGAAAGTTGTAGGATGATTTTCCTGTCAAATGGCAAGTTGTTAACAAGTTGTCCATAATTTTTGTTGAATATTATCAATTTCCATCTGTCATGCACAAACAATTCTTTAGTAGCAAAAACTTGAAAATTGCAAAAGTTATTAAAACACGCATGTGCCCTGATTGATTTACCTAGGAGACTGGTTCAAGTCACAGCGGTCGTACGGAAAACTCATAACTCAGCGAAGAGCCCACATTCCCACAACTCAGGCAGACTTACGAAATGAAGACATCACGTAGTCCAATTGATCAGTTGATGCCGAGAGAATTATTATTCTAAGTTTCATACAAACTGGCAGATCTTATTTTCCTCCTCTTTTTGTTCGCGGCAGGTTTCTATGACCACTTGAATCCACTCAACATGTCATATATGTTTTATGATTTATTATATGTTGGGCACTTTGCCACAATTATATGTCAGTTCCCGCTTGATGTTCTTTACTCTTTACTTTGCAATGCATCCGCGGAATATGGCAAAAATGTTGATCTATCAATTATTAGCTTTCATTCACTGGAATCTGAAATTGATGTTCTGGTCGCGGCTATAATTTTAACTGCAGACAACAACGTTGATAATACTATTTGCTGTGATTTGTGATTTCATCGACTGGCTAATTTATTACACTGGTTAATGTTTCTGGCTTAGGATAAATTAAGTGACAAAGGAGCAATTAAATCTCCAGCCCGAGTAACAATTTTAGGGGGAAATGTTTAATTCATGGTCACAAGCGCTTCAGTCCCGAAGTCTATAACTTAATTTCCAAGCTCAGAAAAGTATCAATTCTTCTTAAGAACTTAATATTAACTTTATAAAGAATTTAGTTCGGAGAGAAGAACATAAAGGTTTAATTTATTGCTTATAGTGCCTGTGAATTGCCCCGTATTTATCGTATCAAAGATTCAAAATACAAAGAAATTCTCTTCAGCTTCGAAACACCTCAATAAATTCTCCACAAATCCCTCATAAACACAAAAATTCTAATCAATTTACTCACGAGTATTATCGAGGGACAGTAGTTCGAATGGCAGGCCAAACGATCAGCGAGATCCTTATAATTGGAAAACGATGGCTCTCAACAGCAATAATGAAAATTTAATGAGCACAAAATGTAAACGGACAAAACACGTTTTTCAGCTTCGGCCATTCAAAAACTGATGCAGACCAACAAAAAAGAGCATAACACGTGTTTATTAAAAGAACATGATCTAGAACGAACTGATATGATCTAGAAGTGGGCTACAATCTAGCCGGGTAGGATGCACAGGTCAACTAATAAATTTTCTTCCTACCACTTCGTGCCTTGGCTTTAATATAATTTCGTGATAACGATCATTAGACAAACAACTCATTTAGTTAATTAATGAGTCTGCCTCGGAATAGTTATGATCTGATCTTGTCAGTTCGCTATGATGCATTCTTCTTTCTGGAAGAGATAAACATGGATGTTGTGGGAAAATGATCGGTGAACAGGAAGTACCTGAACTCTGTGGTAAGAAAAAATTTCCCTTGAAGTATTTCGAAGATATTTCCCAATTTAGTACTGCTTTGATGAGGTGTGATCAATATTCATTACAATACAGCAAATAGCTTGGACACGGTGGAAATTTGTTATCTGATTTGTAACAGATCACAATTAGAGTAATGATTGATCACGTTCGCACCATAATGATAAATTCGTTTTAAACGGAATAATCTGGTTGATCAGTGGTATGATGCGCAAAACGAGATTTTCTTCTTTGAGGTTCCTAGAAAATGTACTTTGTGTTAATAGTATACATTTTCTCACAATTTTGAAACTAAAAACATGATGTCAATTAGCGAAATTACTTTCTGTAATTACTTTCCTGTGTAACTGCTACTGAAGATCAATTTTAGTCTCAAAAACTAAAATAGGAAAAATAGGAATTTAATTTTTAAATGTTTGTGAAGTCGAGATAGATTTGTTCATCTGTAGGCATGCGATCGAATCTAACAACGAGAACGATGATTCATATATATCAGTGGTTGAGGATACCATATTAAAAGGAATTGAGGACCGTCATATCTAGAATTAAAAAAAAAACTTCTAAGGTATTACATTTTTACGGATCTCAATTATTTCAATATTGCAACAACTTTTGGATTTGTTGTCCTTTGCAAAAATTATACCTGCAAAAAGTCACAGAAGACGAAACATTCATTTTTATTTTTTGAATAAAAAGTCTTTTTTATAATATGATTATTTACTTAACAGTCCACTTCCTTGAAAAGAAAGAAAAGTATGATAAAAATCATACAGGGGTATAGATATATGTAAGTAGGTTGTTTAAACTAATTCTTCTACTCTCTCATCTGCTGATGCTTCCAGGGCTTTTGATTAGAAGTTTTTGTAAAACAATTGATATGCGGATGTAAAAAATCGAACAGGAGTTTCAATTTAATAAACACAGAGGTTATACAGTGGCTCAACGTCAAACTGGGACATGACTGAACAAAATATTTGCCTATGATAGAAATCCTGAAAAAGCAGTAACTTCAACAACTGATTCATTTCTAAGAAACTTTATTGTCTCCTTAATTTCTGTACAAAAAAATCAAATTGGCATTTCAGTAATTAAGAACAACACAAACAAAAACATTTCAACAGTAATAAAATGAGCACAACGTAAAACTGGGACAGTGAGGTTGAAGGCAATGATAAGAATGTACCGTTGAATAACGGAACATTACAAAGGCGAATTTTTGCTGCCATATGAGTCATTAGAAAGTAGAGAAGCAGTGCACATTGGTCAAGTGTTTGCATAAGTTAGAAAATGGATAAATATCAATACATCTCCATTCTTAAGGATAATTTATTGGAAAGTGCCGCCAAATTTGGAATATCAGACCGCTTTCACCTGTACCAGGACAATGATCCCAAGCATAAAGCTCATGACACTCGTATGTGGACACTGTATAATTGCCCTCACGTCATGGACGTTCCACCGCAATCCCCCGATTTGAACATCATAGAGCATATTTGGGATCATTTGCAGCAGCGACTCAACAATTACGTTTTAAAAACTGAAAAGGATTTAGAAACTGCTCTAATGAAAGAATGGAATGGCATATCGGCATCTGTTTGCGCGAATTTGGTGGAATCCATGCCACGACGACTAAAGGCAGTCAGAGAAAGTAAAGGATCGTGTACAAAATATTGAAACTTGGTTTATAGTCTTTTAAATTTATTATACTTTGAAAGGAATCTCATCTGTCCCAGTTTTACGTTGTGCTCATTTTATTACTGTTGAAATGTTTTTGTTTGTGTTGTTCTTAATTACTGAAATGCCAATTTGATTTTTTTGTACAGAAATTAAGGAGACAATAAAGTTTCTTAGAAATGAATCAGTTGTTGAAGTTACTGCTTTTTCAGGATTTTTATCATAGGCAAATATTTTGTTCAGCCATGTCCCAGTTTGACGTTGAGCCACTGTATATAAAACTTTGTTTAGGTTTGAAATAATATTAAGCTTTTTTTAACATTGAAAACACATTTAAACTCTAAGGATCATTTGTAGCGCCGTATTCGTCCCGTCTCGCTCAAATTATATGAAACTATTTAACTTGTAACCTTTCTAGATAAACTTTCACATCCATATCTTATTTTTTTATGCTTTATGTTGTAACGCATAACCAATTGCTTTATGCTGTAACGCATAACCAATTGCTCCGGCCGAGCGGAAGTAAGGGAGCAATAAGTGGGAGTTTTATTGCTGTTTATACAATGCCTACAGATTGAGGGGATCTGACTGTCAAGAGAGATCACCAAAGTTCTGTCCCAAAGCTCTCCCGTGTTTGCCCAAAGATCTCCCGTGTTTGAGTCAAGTGAAATGACTGTAGGTAACTTGGCCTCTCCTTCTTTCGTTCGGCCCGAAGTTCTCCTCCAGTTTTTTTGCGGCGAAGAAAGAAATGTCAGCTGCCAAAAAGCCAAATACGTGAAAATTTCTTCTGCGACGCGAATTTTCGGTGAAATATCTGCCCGCGGGTGTCGGAAGTGAGCGAGAGGAGGGAAAGAATGAGGACCAACCCGGTTTTAGGTCGATTTTGTTTTCCTTCTTGTTTCTAGCACCGGTGTGCCGACGGTCGGGAAGTAGTGTGCGGGTACCCTGTTAGAGGGGAGTGAAGTGGCTTCGAATTGAACAGGGTCTTACACCCAAAAGTGCCAACCTGGATTCGGTTTTCCTCAAGTCGAAAGGTGGACCTTTCCTATTAGCTCACTATCGCCGGTGGTTTTGTCCACCTCCAGCATAAAAGTTTCGGCGAAAGCTTTCGCTCTGGTATCCGCGAAGACCACGGGTAGTGGCGATTTCGATTATGTTGTGTTTATTGATTCGTGCTGGCTTCCCGTGGAGACCTCTCTTGTATCGGACACACCACGATTATCGAGGGGAATCTGATGAAAACCGGACCCGGTTAGAGTGCGGGTAATGCTGACTTAGGGCCTTCCTGGCACTTCTCAGAAAAACAAACGTCCGAGCGAAAGCTTTCGCGTCGAAATCTCGCGAATTGAAATCTTCTGAATTTCTGTTTATAAAAAGTGAACGTAAAGTGAATTGTACTTAGTTTTCCAGTTCGGGCTATCTCTCCTTGGATGTCTGGGAAATTTTAGGGCGTCCTGGTGAGATCCTCTGAACTACCGCCAAACACCGCTGGAATTCCTTGAGGATAAAGAAAAGACTAATCGTGCGGTAAGCTTCTTGCAATTCACAATTTATTAAACACTATCAACAACTGTTCACAACGTTTATTTTGGACCTAAACCTTTTATGACTCTACTTTTAGACTGCTCTTTAAAAAGTGAAAGTCCCCAGAAAAAAAGTTATTTTCCATAACCGACAGAATATTCGGTTTTTCAATCCGCTCATCGTTTACCCGCTTTTCTATGGGAGGAACTCGAGTTCACGGCACTGCCAGCTCTAGGAGTGACACCAGGACGACATCTTCTACGCTCCTTTGCGTTGGTTTCTGTCGCTGCTAAAAAAACCACTCAAATGTTACAATGCGTTTGTTGACTTTTGAAAAAATACTTTTTAATTGTATTTGAAATTGCTGGAATGTTTACCGTACTTACTATAAGATACCCTACTATATCAAAAATTCTATTTGAAAGCCCGGTAAGTCCCAAAGCCAATTCAGCGGACGGCTACTTTAAGATCTTTCTATAGTGGAAAATCAAGTACAGGGTAGTGGTACATTGACACGAATTAAAGCCTAAAACTTGTTTTTGAGCAGAAAAGAATGTAAAATTATTACGTTGCATTAAATTTCTTGGTGGCTCTCCAAAGTATCGAACAACAAATCCTAATGAAGGTCACTGCATATAGTATATTGTTGTAGTATAAAGAAAATATACCAATTATAACTGAACGTTATGACAACTTGCAAAACTTTTATTGGGCAGCCCAGACATAAGTGAATGTTGAGTCTATAGCAGGCTCAAACATAAAAAAGATGCCGATACAAATGATAAGAAAAAATGGTTTAAAAACGTTTTATTAAAAAATAAATGCTTAAAACTAACACAAATAACGTATAAAATTAAAACTAAAAATTCAGCGATGCAATTCAATAAAATTAAAATTACAAAAAGAGCAAAAAATCACAAATTCAAAATAAAATGATAAAAAAAGAAAATAAAAAACCCAATAATAAAATGAAAATTATCAAATGGTTTGAAATTACTGTTTTCGTTCTGGAAGGGAGAGACAGAGAGAAAAAATCGAACTGAGTGTTAATACCTTTAGCTATAAGAATTTATTGAAGTGTTATATAAAAAAATTTTTAAACACCTGGTTTTGCGGCCGTACTTAATACATTAAATTTAACTAAATTTGTTCTAAGAGATTGTATAAAGACATTTTAAGCCTAACCTGTTTGGGGCGCCTCTGTACTGTTCCATGATGCTCCAAGCCTCTCGACTCCTCAGTATCCTAGTTTTCTCTTCTTTTTTGATATTCTGTGGTCCAGACCCTTGCTACTGTCCTACGATGCTCCGGTCGTTGGAAATCCTTAAATTTTTATTTTGCAGGATCAAATTGTCCACCTCGTAAAGATACTCGGCTGTTATGGTAGACAATCTTTTTCCCATCAAGGTGACCCCTGGTTCATCAAGAATAATCTCGAACAGATTGGTGAAACGGGGGGATTCAGTAAGTGGATAGTATTATGCGGATTCCAGGTTACCGAATTTTAGGCGTATCAGTGCTTCAGAGGGATTGTTGAAAAGATGATCGTGTTTGATTTTCAAACTTTATTAATTTTTGGGATTGAGTAACCCGCATCCTCTAAAGAATTCAATTCAATTACATAGCCGGACGGGTGGTTTCATCGGAGTCCATAAGTAAGCACGAGTGAGATGTACTCTACTTAGTTCTAACCTATAAAGCTACCTCATCTACTCATTCACTTATAAATTTCTTCTATACATTAAATTATTTTAGTAAATTTTATTTATCACTTATTAACAGTTACTAACTTTTCGACTAAATTATTAAACTCGTGCAATATAAATCCAACTACATATTGACTCGGCTTCACAAAGGCG
>QYTT01089546.1:3550-14196 GCA_006980735.1 Dasypogon diadema | reverse complement strand
TTTCACCATAACACATGTCCTGATCCTGGTCTCCTCCCCTGCTTGCAGATAAAGTAGCGTTCCCACGCCACCCGGCAGGCCCCTGACCACACCTTTGTAGATCCAGGGCTCCTGCAGCAGGGCTATATCCAACCCCTCCTCCACAAAGCAGCGAAGCAGCATGTCTGTTGCCTCCCTGCAGTGGTGAAGGTTGAGTTGGCAAATCTTTAGCCGCTGGTACGGGTATGAAAAATACGGGCAATTTAAAATCGGAGCCGAGACTAAGCTCTCCTTTACCAGTCGAAAAGCCTCCTCACATTTAGGTGACCAAACAAATTTGCTTTTCTTTTTCAGTAGGTCCATAATTGGAGCAATCAAGGAAGAAAAATTGGGTACGAAGCGGCGGTACCAGGCCACTGTACCAGTGAAGCGCCTTAACTCGGAAACAGTTGTCGGGTGGGGAATATCAAGTATGCAGAGAACTTTATCAGGATCTACCTGGAGTCCATCTTCGCCTATGACGTATCCTAGATATTTGAGTTCCGAGCGGCAGAATTCGCATTTGTCATAATTGGTCACCAATTTGGCCTGATAAAGCTTCTCCAACACTTCTCCCAGGACTCTTTTGTGCTCCTCAAATGTTTGTGTCACTATAATTACATTTGTGTCAATATAATTACGAATTGCTCAATCCAAATGGCATTCTCCAAAACTGAAACAATCGACGATTGTGCACTGTGAATGCCGTATACTGTTTGGAAGTTTCCGCCATTGGCACTTGCCAAAAAGCAAACTTTATATCGAGCGGTGATAAGTATCGTGCATCTCGTAGTTTATCCAGCGTAGCCGTAACATATGGAAGAAGGTAAGCGTCTTTCTTTGTAACTTTGTTTAATTTTCGGTAGTCAACGCAAAACCGATAGGATCCATCTTCTTTTCGAGCCATTACCACGGACGACGACCAGGCGCTATTTAAGGGCTCCACGACTCCGGCCTCCAACATGTTGTCCAATTCTTCATCTATTATTCTCTGGATCGCCGGTGATACCGGATAATAGCGCTGTTTTGTTGCAGGTGAATCGGTTTGTATCACATGCTCAACATGATCCGTGCATCCTAATCCTTTTCCCATTTTGGCTTCGGCCTTGCTAATGATTCCTTCGAGCTCCTCCTGCTGTGCTGCGGTTAGTTTGGAGCGACTCTGAAGTGCACTAATCTGAACATTTGATAGGTCATTACTAAATTGCCACGAATTTTTACGTAAGTCCGCAGAGATACCCATTGTTTGCCAGAAATCTATGCCTAAAATCTTGTGTTGGGATAATCCCGGTATTATTAGCATTTCTGTTGAAAATATCAAAGTATTATTATTCTTTACATAAAAATACACATATGAACTCTTTGTAATACATTGAGAGTCAGTCAACACTCTACTTTTGTCGAAGCAAGACCTGAAATAAAATTCTGCATTGGTATTTCCGTCTTTTTTTAATTAATTTTCATACGACTCCCGGACCTTTCCTGAACTTGTAATATTGATAACGGAACGGAAAGTCAAGATGGAAGTCGCTAATCGCGCGAGTTACCGAGGTCAGGTTACGCGAATTGTCAATACCACGAACGAGTACCTTCAATCCGCTGATTCACAACCCAAGACGGAAAACGCACAGATGTGGGATAGCATTGAGGAAGAGCTTTCCGTGCTTTTGCAGCGATTAAAAACTGCACATGAAGGGCTTAATAGAGCTAACGGTGAAGTGCGGCCATCTGTGAAAGCTGAAGATTTGGTTAAAGAAAGTGAGGGTATCGCAGAATACGAAGACAAGGCAATTGGTGCGATCGCTCGTTTGTCACAACGTCTGAACAAAGTTCGTCAAATGCAAGTGCGACTATTTACTCCTGAGAATGCATCGTTACAACCCACATCTGGTCCGCATGATCACTCGCATGCCGTTAAGTTGCCTAAGTTACCGTTGAAGACATTTTCAGGAGACTTCAAAGAGTGGCTTCCCTTTTGGGAGCAATACAAAACGACTATTCACGAAAATAAGTCTCTGTCCGGAATCGAAAAGTTTCATTATCTCCAGTCGGTTTTAAAGGGGAAAGCAGCAGAAACTATAGCCGGGTTCGCGCCTACTCAGAATTGTTACGATGGTGCAGTCGCTCTTCTTCAGAATATGGTAATGTCGATAAGTTAGTAGACAAAAATATGTAGCAATTAATGTGTATGCCAGCGATAACTTCAAGAACCGATTCAAAAGGGTTGCGTCGCATATATAATACGGTTACGGCTTGTATACGTTCCCTTAACGCAATTGGGGTTCCTTCGAACAACTATGCTATCATGCTGAAATCGAGACTGCTTAGGTGTTTAACAAACGAATTGCGAGTAGACTACCACCGACTTAATCCAGAGACTTCTATGTGTAACGAAGAGAATGAGGCAACAGTAGACAGTGAAGCGTCGATAGCAGATAGCGACACTTCCTTCGCATTTGATGGTGATCGGCAGATAAAAACTATCTTAAGGTTTATTAAAGTAGACGCCGAGTCTCTTGAGAACTCTTTCGATGAGAAAGAGAGCCGGAAACTATCAAAGTTGCATTCCTACACTACAGCAGCGGGATTATTCACCACCAATGCGAATAATTCGTGCTTTTTTGCAAATCCGCGCACCATCCCTCTAAGGACTGTGACGGCCCACACACATTAACCCAGAGAAAAAGATGTTAAAACGGAATGGCCGTTGATTTCGTTGTACTGGACGAGGTCATTCTGCGAAAAAATGCTCAAACAGGCGTTTACGATGCAGTAAGTGCAACGGAGTTCATGCGCGAGCGGTGTGTGACCCAAATTATCGCAAAACATCTGCAACCTCCAGCTTTACACCATCGGTTCCTCTTAATACGGTAGGTAGTGAATCGAATACTACGCCTCAGCAAAGTCTAGATCTCTGCGCTGCGAACACTGCTCAACAATTAGCGGACGTGTATTTGCAAACGACATCAGTATTTGCTGTGAATCCAAACCAACATCGAAGGATGTATGTGCGCATCATTATCGACGGAGGAAGTCAAATGTCATTTGTAAAGGAAGGTGTCGCACGAAAACTTAATCTGCCAGTAATTAGCACCCGCAAAATAAGTGTTATACCATTTGGAGCCAGCCAACACACACCGACGAAACTATGCAATTGTGTGCGATTGTGTCTGCGAAGCCAACATAATATTGAGAAGTCAGTCACGATAGAAGCTGTGGTAGTGCCTGAAATCTGTTTAGACGTACTGGCTATCCCGGCGGCTAATGAGCCTGAATTTTCTGACTTGAGGCTGGCGGATGCTCGCCCTTTAATTTGTCAACCGGAGGAAGGCATTGGGGTGTTGATAGGAACCGACAATTATTGGCAGTTAATGACAGGAGAATATAAAAGGATTTCTGACCGTCTCACAGCTATTGGCACCGTGTTTGAATGGACATTGCAGGGTCCAGCCCCTGTCAGTGTATGCAGTGTTGGAGTTGGAGTGACAGCTGTGCTTCAAATATCAGCGGTAGATGATTCGCGACGCGATTTGGAATCGCTGGGGATAGCACCCGATAATACATAATCAAATTTTACTGAGTTGTTTTCGTCAAGGTGCATCGAAAGGAAGGAAGGCCGCTACGAGGTTCGCCTGCCATGGAAAGATGAAACGTCTACTCTGGATGATAACAAAATTGGTGCGTTAATCAGATTAAAATCGCTTACTAAACGTCTTTCTAGGGAACCAAGCAAACTACTTGAATACGATGCAGGATTTGCAGAGAAGGTGATTGATAATTCTCCTCCGGCACTGCAGTATTTTATGCCGCATCGACCCGTGTACAGAGAAGATAAATCGACAACAAAATTACGTATTGTGTTCCTCGCACGCAGAAGATTGCCCTTCGCTAAATGATCAGCTGCTATCCGGCACAACTTTTGCTTCCTGACATTTTAAAAATAATATTAAATTTTCAGCTAGGATGCATTGCACTTGTCGCCGATATCCAGAAGGCCATTCTTCAGATCTCTCTCAACGAAAAGGACCGAGACGTACATAGATTCTTTTGGTATGCGGATAAATTACATTCCTGGGAGGAACTCCCTCCATATCAAATATATCGAATGACTCGCGTCGCCTTTGGCGTAACATCTAGTCCATTTCTTCTAAGCGCAACCCTAAGGAAACACTTGCAATACGAAAGCGAGCACTTCCCAGAGACTTGTGCTAAGTTAAGTGAATCCTTCTATATGGACGATATGGTATGCAGTACCCACACATCGAGAAGCAACGGCTGTTCTCAAGAGTGCTTCAATGAAACTAACGAAGTGGAATTGTAACCGGAAGGAAGTGAGATCTGAATTCCCAGAGGAGGAACGCCCTCCTGATACGCAGAAAGTTTTGGGATTGTTGTGGTTTGTGCGCAACGATGAATTAGCTGTAGATACTAGTCAAGTCGAAAATTTCTTGATGTGTGCAAAGACTAAGCCAACGAAACGTAAGGTGCTTCAGATGATTGCTATGTTTTTTGACCCTTTAGGTTTTCTGAGTCCGTTTATAATCAAGCTTAAGATTTTATTCCAAGAGCTTTGGAAGCGAAAGCTAGGATGGGATGACGCGCTTAATGGTGATTTACTGTTTATGTGGGACTCGAGCTGTGCTGACATAGGATGGTTAAAAGAATGCTTAATTCCGAGATGTGTCTGGGAAGAATTAACACTAATTAGGCATGAACTTCACTTATTTTCGGATGCAAGCCCGAATGGTTATGGAGCCGTCGGTACATAAAAACTTTTTTGAGTGTGGCCAAAGTACCGTCCGTACAATTCCTTTGCGCGAAGAATAGAGTTGCTCCGTTAAAGGAAAATGGTACAAATGAATTAACCGTGCCGAAATTAGAGTTAACTGCTGCTTCGACAGCTTCGCGATTAGCTTTCTACATACTAAAAAGTTGTCAACTATCGTTCGAAGGAATTTACATGTGGACGGACTCGAAAATCGCACTCTACTGGATTTTGGGCGATGTTAACAAATGGAAATCCTATATTGCCAATAGGGTGAAGGAAATAAAGGAGCTAACTACAAAGTTTGTTTGGAATCATTGCCCAGGCAGAGATAATCCTGCTGAATTGTTGACGAGGGGAGTGAACGCTAAATCTTTAATGAATTCCTCCCTATGGAGATTTGGACCTGGCTGGTTAAAAGGTGATTCTAACGCGTGGCCGAGAGATGAACTGCTTGTGGAATTGTCTAAATCGGTAATTGCCCTAAAAGTTGTTACAGATATTAACGAATTAACTTCTGTGGAACCCATACTTCTGCTTGAAAAATTTAGTTGCTGGAAGAGACTATTACGCGTAACTGCCTATGTGTTACGTTTCACAGATGCAATCCGTAAAAGGTTTGTGAAAAATCAAAATAATTTCATCACGGCTGAGGAAATGGATAGGGCAGAAGAATATTGGTTGAAGTATGCACAGAAAATTGAATTTCAAAATGAAATAAATGCCCTTCGTATGGGGATCCCACTCGATAGAGCATCACTCCTTACACTGAATCCGATATTAGATGAGAATGGGCTCTTGCGTGTTAATAGTCGGCTCCGAGGAGGTTTGGAAGAGAGTGTCTATGCTCATCCTGTTATTTTACCTAAGCGGTCGATTGTTAGCCAACTTATTGTGAAGGATACTCATCACCTGCTGTTGCATAGTGGTGTTAATGCAGTTCTTTTTGATATAAGGAGACGTTATTGGATCTTGAAGGCTCGGCAGCTAGTAAAATCTGTGATCAATAGATGTTTTGTTTGCAAGAGATGGCTATCGAAGCCAGCTTCTCAACCTCTACCCCATGATAGAATGGAGGCTTCTCGACCATTTGAAATCACTGGGGTAGATTTCGTAGGCCCCTTATATGTGAGAGGACATCCCGCCGACGGAACATCCAAGAAGGTTTATATTTTGCTGCTCACTTGTGGCGCAGTGCGCGCAATTCATTTGGAGTTGGTCCCCGACATGACAGCGGAATGTTGCCTACTTGCTTTAAGGCGATTTATTGCTAGAAGGGGGAAGCCAAGAGTCATCTACTCTGACAACGCCAGGACCTTCAAGCGGGCCTCTAAAGAATTGATTGCCTTGACAAACTTCACCCAGAATGAGAAGTTGCAGGGATTTTTGTCTAGTCATGGCATCAGATGGAAGTTTTTTGTAGAACGAGCGCCGTGGTGGGGCGGATTTTGGGAACGACTTATAAAAACTGTTAAAACCGTACTAAAGGTGACTATAGCCCGAGCCATACTGAATGCGGAGGAGCTCCAGACACTATTAGTTGAAGCTGAAAGCGTCATTAACTCGAGACCCTTGACTTATTTATCGGAAGACCCTTTGGATTTGTCGCCTATCACTCCATCGCATTTCTTGATAGGATTACATTCCCACTTAACGCCACCAGAATTCGTCGCAGAAAATCTACCCGACAGCAAGGAAATTCGTCACCGCTGGAGTTCTCGTTTAAAATTACTTAACTCTTTTTGGAAACGTTGGAGAGCAGAGTACCTGCATCAGCTTCGATCACTCCACCACCATGGACCAAGTAATTCTTCCGTTATTAAATGTAATGATGTGGTTTTGGTAAAGGATGATTTGACGCCAAGACTGCACTGGAAACTTGCTGTAGTTGAGGAAATTTTTCCCGAACGTGATGGTAAGATCCGCGCTTGTCTGTTGCGCCTACATAATGGAACAAGGTTACGGCGGCCGGTACAACAATTATATCCCATGGAGCTGGATTAGTTAGAATTAACCCCGGGGGAGGATGTTAAAAATATCAAAGTATTATTATTCTTCACATATGAACTCTTTGTAATACATTTGTAGTGGAATTCTCAAATTATTGTATTTGAGTTACGTTATTTTGAGAGTCAGTCAACACTCTACTTTTGTCGAAGCAAGACCTGAAATAAAATTCTGCATTGGTATTTCCGTCTTTTTTTTAATTAATTTTCATACGACTCCCGGACCTTTCCTGAACTTGTAATAAGTTCTAACACTACAACACGGCCTTCTACCTTGATCAGTAAGTTTACTTCACCGAGAATGCTTATCCTTTTACCATCCGCAAGATTCACAGTTTCGGCCCTCGATCTTTCAACTTCCAGCCCTAATTTACTAAGCAATTCCCATCCTAAACCACCAATAATTGTCCTATACGCGCCAAAGTCTAATAAACCACAAATTCTTATGCCAAAGACTGTTACTATTAAGTGCGGATGCAAATCTCCTTCAACTTCTGAGAAGACGTAATCCACCAATGTGTTCATTGCGTCGTTACTTGTAGCTCTATTTAGGCTGATGACCCGAAGACTCGTAAAGTGGGCGCCTACTTTTGGACTGTTGGAACCCGACTCACGCCCTACTGTCGAGCTCCGCTGGCGTTTCCCGGAGCCTGACCCTGCTGATTACGTGAAGGGTTTTCCTGAGTTTGCCTCATTCTGTTCTGCTCAAATTGCTGAATTTGACCACTCCCATCCGAGACAGTTGCCCCTCGATTGTAATTCGTGTCATTGCCTCTGCAGTTATTACAATTAGAGCGGGTATAGCCGGCCGCTCCACACCCAAAGCATCTTAACAACCTTCGATTTCGACAGTGCTGAGCATCGATTGCATCGAAAGCACTTAGGTCTGCATGCCTGCTACTGTTAGTTGCCTGATTAGAGATTGCAGAAACTGTGGGTTGCTCTACCGCGACGTATGCCAAATCTGGTTCCAATAAATGGTTGCTTTTACGCGAGGGTGGAGGGACATAAGCCTCAACGGAAATACGAATTAATTCCAGCCGTCGCCCTAGTTCTATCAGATGTTGAACACTATCCATCTCTGTGAGGCCTAATCTGGTCTGGTCTGGTCTGGTAGAAGGGGTTGACATTGCGCTTCAAGATCTTCAATTGTGGGGTGTCGGTTAGTGGCTCTGTTAACCTTGAGAACATGCTGTTCATTATGGCTACATACATACCAATGCTTTCATCCTTGCGTTGCGTGCGTCGTTTAATTTCATTCAAAAGGCGGTCTTCATAGTCATGAGGGAGGAATTCCTTCTCCAATTCCTTGACTAAATCCTGCCACGAATTAAACTTGGATTTATTCGCTCGATACCATATGAGCGCACGCCCCGTGAACAAGTCCAAAGCAGAGCAACTAAGTTGATATTTCGAAATACCCTGAGCTTCTGCCAATTCATGCACCCTTTCCAGGAACGAGTTTAAAGATTGGCCCGACTCCCCAGAAAATTTTACCTCCCATTTGTGTAAAGGTACCCGGGAGTAACTATTATTGACAACAGCCGCAGCCATGGATAAATCGGGATTGTCTTCTGTCTCGTTTATATCTTCATCGTATCCGCCATCTGCCTTAATTTTTAATGCCCCCAAGTTTAAAAACAAACTGGCCCGCAGTTTTGTCCTCTCAGCAATCTGCTCATCGCCAACCGGTTCGGTTCTCTCCAGCCTTTGTTTAGCCCATTCTATTTTCGTCACTAGTTTTCTAAAATCGGAACTGCTTGAATCCCCCGTAAATTTTTCGAGGAGTTCCTCAATCTCCTTAACTTTATTTGTCAATGCCCAGATATCATCCGTAAACGAAAAAGGGTAAGGCTTCTTGTTAACACATTTAACAATTGATATTTTTTCTGCACCGCGAGCAAACGCTATTGGGGCCAATAAATTTCTTTCAGCAAGCGATGCACCGCCGTGCAATATTTTTTTTGCTATCCATGCACGGCTTCATCAATTAAATGGGATCATCGACGGTCATCGCTCCCTAGGTCACGTTTTTGATTGATTAATGGAAAGCTTCGTGGTCATCAGGGACATCGATGAAGTTCAGTTCTGATCGGGCCGCCTACCAGGAGAATTCTTCCTCAAGTTTATTTTTGTCAAGATATAAGTGTATAGAATTGTTCCTCAAGTTTATTTTTGTCAAGATATAAGTGTATAGTAAAGTTAAATTTTCAATTTGAAAAATATATATTTGTTGTTTTGTGTGTAAAATTTTATTTTTTTTCTTAAATTCTGTAACGCGTGTGAAAGGTGAATCATTCATTGAATAACCTTCCATCTCTCTCCATCCTTAAGGCTTCCCGTAAGGTTACGCGCATCTCATCCACTTTACCAGTTGGTAAACCCCTTAATCTGAGCTCATATATAAGCTCGTCCTGTTGTAACAGATTAATCTCCATATTCACGTTGAGGAGTCTCCGAAAGCAATTAGAAAGTAATAATTTTTTAACGAAAGCTCAAGGGAAAGGTATTTCTCGCAGATGAGTGGATGACTTCACCTCGTATGGCACGCGACAAAATATATAACAATCGTGACAATATTCCGCCAAAATATAAATAAGCCCCAAAAAGTAAATCAATTAAGACCGATTAAAACAGGTACACAAAGCACGGAAAAAAAATATCAGCATGCAAACTCCAAAAAAAAAAATTTGTTTGAAAATTCAAGATATATTCTATAGTAATTTTAAGTCAATAAAATGAAAACAAATATGTTACCAGTAAAAGAAGGCACTAAATTTCCATTTATTTATTTATGTTCAGTACAAAATTTAAGCTTATGTTGCCTGAAATCGCAGATAAACAGATCGAGGAAATAACCTCGGGTTATAATTTGAAACCGACTACAAAATTTCTCCCAATTCGCCGAAAATTAATACCTCATTATTAGAATATATCTTCTCAGAATCTTTCCGCCTTACTTGCCTCTAAGCTTTAAGCATAGGAGTATGATCAGATCTTACGCAGGGGAATAGTTGCATATAAATAGCGTAATCACAGCTATGCACCAGCAACAAACATCCTCATCCACTATGGTTAACAACAACAAACGCTACGTCACAGCGCCAAAAAAATGCAAAAAAAGAAACTGAGATCAATCGAATACTCCCAAGCAAATTCATCCAACAAGAACTGGGTCAGTTGTTAAATGTAGGTCAGGGTCGGGCTTGCTCAGTAAGCACGACTAGGCTATTCAATATAAATTCATCGACTGCATTTCCCCTTCTTGGATGAATTCCCTTATCAGTTTTAGCCAGATCTGTGGAGATGCATAAAAACCCAAATTGTCGGCTTGGGTAATTCGCGCCAAACAGTGGACTCTTTAAATCGTGCTAGTGATCTCGGGGATAAGTGACACCCGTGGTGATGGTGATGTGCTATTAGTGACTACGTGAAACAAAACCAAAGACTACCAT
This sequence comes from Dasypogon diadema, assembly GCA_006980735.1. NCBI lineage: Eukaryota > Metazoa > Arthropoda > Insecta > Diptera > Asilidae > Dasypogon > Dasypogon diadema. The sequence goes on along the minus strand of QYTT01089546.1, from coordinate 3,952 downwards.
TTCACAAAAATTATGTCAAACAAATACTTTCATATTAAAAGGTCCCTGAATTTTTTTTGTTTTTTTAAATACATATATGCTTAGAATCCTTACGTGAACTATTTATATTTGAAATACAGCACACACCTACAGAAATTTAATAGAATTGAAACTCAGAATAGAATTTTTGTGAAATGGTAGTCCTTGAACTTTTGAATTATTAAATTGTTAATGATGAGCTCCTAAAAACGAGTTTTGAAAGGGAGAACTGAAGCGCGGGAGGAGTGAGGATTGCAAAAAGGCAATCATATTTCGGATGGTGAAGGGCAGTGCCATCCTGGTGTCCTTTTCAGGTTGCGCTTTCTCGTCGAGCAGCATTAGACTCCGCACTACTACTAGATATTTACGATGCAAACTGACCAT
>QYTT01089545.1:1028-15328 GCA_006980735.1 Dasypogon diadema | reverse complement strand
AAAGTCGCACCGCAATTTTTCTAAAAAATCCACGAGTGATTTGTAGAGATTAGCGCAAGTCTCTAGAGTAACTTCTGAGTCTTGTAATACCTTGCTGACTTTTCGGAAGGTTTGCACTATTTCGTCCCACATGACGAACATGAGTACGAACTCCAATTCTTGTAGTTTATTTGACAAATTAGCTGCTTCTCTTCTGATTTCTCCTTTTTGCATGTCATCCACAGAAATGACGTCTAATGCATCCATAATTTTATTATATGTCTGTGAAATAGCTGATGTCGCTTTAGCGTGTGCTTCCCATCTCGCAAATGATCTTTTAATATGCGCCACCTTATGGTTGAACCAGAGAAAAAATTGTATAGATTTTGGGCTAATGAAAATAAATTTACAACTGCTAGGCAACAATCCACGGCGCTTCGACCTGCTAGACTGGCCTCTGCATTTTGAAAAATCTAATCCACAATGTTCTTCAAGGTATTGAAAAGTCTGCTTTGTCAGTTCATCTCGTTTGTGATGCGTCTCCAACTCAATAAATGTAAGAAATCGCTCTACTGGCTGCCCATCTTTTATATAGCGAATAACTACGCTGAGCTGGTCCATGTGCGTTAAATCCGGCGTAGAATCTACTGAAAGACTATAATATCTAGAATCTTTTATCTGCGATATAATTATACCATGCACTTCTTGGGCCATTATCATAATCAACTTTTTGTAGATTGTTTTAGATAAATAAGAGACGTTTCCTTTTCAGGTGTTTCCATATTTGGTTATGTGTGCCGCTAAAAAGGGATCAAATTGACTTATAAGTTCCAGCAACGCTAGAAAATTTCCATTCTGAGGAGATCCAAATTTCTCTACTGCACCGCGAAAAGGAAGGCCTCTTTCTGCCAATGTGCGAATAACAGCCATAATTCGCTGCAATACGTGCTCCCAGTAAACATTCTCTTCATGAATTTGCTTGTCAAAACCTTGATGCAAGCTTAAGCCTTGCCTGCGTGTTAAATATGTTAATAGACAATCTCTGTGACTAGAACTCCTTTCGTGACCTTCAATCATTACTTTGGTATTCCTCCAGTCACTAAAACCTGTTGAACTAACAAAAACTGAAGATTTATCTGAACAAAAAAGCTTACATATACTGTAAAAAGTTTTTTGAAAATTACTACTAATAAAGTTGTGATTTTTACAACATTGTGCTGTAAAATTGCACAAATGTTGAAAATTCAAAGAATGCGTATGTAAAATGTTCGTTGTGTGTCTTTTTAAACATTTACAAATTTGTTTTCACTTGTGTATATTAAAAGTTATGTAGAAATATAAAATTATATATTTCTAACCGAATTATACAAAATAGAATTTCAGTGTACTATAAATTAATCTGTTTCTAAATTTCGAAGTATGAATTTTACACATCTAAGATTACAAGTACTAATAAATGTTAATGTGTTAATAAAGTTAGATATGAAATCAATTATATCTATACGAAAATTGCCAACATTAAATGTTGTAAAAATTTTTTACAGTGTACAAAACAGTAAAGTGATCCTGTAGACGGCGAATAAAGTAGCCACTCTTTTTTTTCGCCATTAGGCTTTCGGCCAATAAATACTTTGACTTTGATAAATATTTTGACTTTGGACATTATCAAAACAAAACAAAATAAAAGTTTACGTACCTAAGCGAACACAACATTATGAACAGAATTTGAATTGTCGACAAACACACTCACACTAATTTGTGCTGTGTGACTCACACAGCACCGTCGATTTTTAGTTTACTGAAACTATTGACTTAATTATTAATTATCAAATTAATTGTATTACGTATGCATAGAAGCCGGCCGGCACAATTACTCAAAAAACAAAACATTTGATTGACACAGATTTACGGGGGCGCCAGGCGGGGAATTCGGATCGCAATTCCGGTGCATTCGAATTGCCGAATGTACTAGCGGGCAGCGAGTGAGCAAGCGGGAGCGGGGTTATGACTCTCACCCAAGACGTGATGCCCTAGGCAATTGCTTAATGTGATTAAGGGTTAGTCCGTCACTGTCCGTCTTACTGCTTTTTTCCCACTTGTTCCCAACCAGAAAAACTGTTTCGCCACTTCATCTGTGAAAAGCAATCTCAAGTAGCTTTTTATAAATTGTTGGGGCTCACATGGCCCTCTATCTATGAACGCTTTTTCCTGAAATATACAAAGTAGTAATAATTAGAAATTAACATGGTAACCAAAACAAACATACCATACCATATTTTGGGCAATGTCCTCTTCAAATTTTACAAAATCTGCCAAACATTTGAAACGCAGAAGGTTTTGATTTAAAATATTTTCCTTTGTGCTGTACTGAGCAGTACTTCTTATTTCTTTCCTTAACTGAACTAAGGTAGCAGTCACATTAGTCATAACCTCCTTCACCTCTTTTGTAATTTCTGCTTTGAATTTGTTTAACTTTTGGTCCATAGCTTGGAGTACCTCTTTATTACAGTGTGCAGGTAGTTTGCACAACTATACGTTATCATATAGACATTTCTTTATTAGATACCGATTGCAGTACCTTGTTGTACATTTTCAAGATTGCTAAAAATCAATTTTCTAGCGATCCAAAATTTCGATAATCAGCTGAAATATGAGTCAAACAATGAAAATTAAATGTTAGAAGCCGTTTATCATACAGATGTGGAATATCACGAATAAAGCTAGTTAGAAGATGTAAATGACGTTTTTGAGTTAAGGGTTTATTTCACTTTGTATATCTTTATTACGATATAAGAACAAAACGTCTTAGGTCCAGAATTGAAGTGTCATTGATTTTGCTAATAAATTATTTTCAGTGTGTGGGCTTAGGGCCCGTTAACTAACGGTCTGCTTGTCTGTGTATATAATGAGCAAATATAATGTATAACGGAAAAAAATCACATTAGGTTAGAATAAAGTCTACAAGCCAGGAAATTCACTTAATTTAATCAATACCAGGTAGAGGCCCTTCTGATACCGCTGGGGCTCCTTAATTCCGCACCATGGCGGATGTGGTTCAGCGTGCACGGGGCTGTCTTGTCGGAGTGTTGGAGTACTAGTGAATCAATTAAAATTGTGATCGTGATTCAATATGCACGTATAAATATATAAAAAAAGAACAGAATGTACTCACGTTATCCGCTGCTCCCAGCGGTGCCCGTTGTCAGCAAGCAGACTTCGACGCTAGGATTTCTTAAATTTTTTTGGAACTTATACTTGCCGCAAATCGTCCCTCGATGATAATCTTCCAAAATATAGTAGCTACTTCTTTCCTTGACCTTACATGTTACCACGTTTTCCACTTTTCTTTTCTTTTTGCACAGTTCGCAACACTACGATCTAACCTCTCTCAACTTCTTTCACTGAATGATCATTCTTCCTAGACCACTCCCGCTTGCGCTCAATTCCACCTGTTCCCCTTCGGGGTCTGTTCGCTGATTCCTGCGGTGCTGACCATCTCGGCTTCGTTTCACAGATAGATGGCGGGTGGGCTTAGCCCGAATAGTATTTCCAGTATAACAAGAACTTCATCACTCATCATAAGTGCATGCGGCCCAGAGCCAAATCCAGATGTCCGCCGCAAGCAGCAAGTTAGAGCATATGGAATCCTGTCAGAGCTATCCAAATGCAGGCAGCATGAAGCCGGCCTAAAAAGCTGAAAGAGGTCAGGCAAATTCTAATTTTGCTGCTGCGGCCGCAGCTGTGACAGATTGCAACACCGAGAGAAAACATATGACTTGTATAAGCAACTCTCATCTGTTGTCTGGTGTACACGAAGTGAAGCGGCTGAAAGAGATTACCACGATGGAAGAGAAAATTATAAACTTTATGATGGCGAGTCTATTTATGTGCAACTTAAATGATATAAACCGCAAGAAACTAGGCCAAAATAAACTTCCGGAGTTTCAAGAAAATCTTTTTCTACGTTGGCCGAATGTGTATGAAGCTTGCAGCCTGCAGCGTTCATTCGACTTCACCCGGCAGTCAGCTTCATGACGACTGCAGCCCGCTGCTCGCGGCGCGCACCCGGACCTGGGCCTCACAACACTCCACCAAAGCCTCTTCCTTGTGTTCGATTAAGTATTTGATTAAGACCTGCAAATAATCGGCCAATTCCCCTTTGCCGGGTGACGGACAGATCTTTTTATGAACCCACGCCATTGCTCCGAACCGCAGTGCTAGCCGCACCAGCATGCCACTGTCCCTCTCCCCTCGATTTGGGTAGGCTGGGTTGGGCCTGGGATTCCTGGAGGTAGCTTCCACAGGGAGTTTCCTGTCAGTTCTCGCCTCACATTAGGGCGAGGATGGCAGAGAATTCTCTCGGGAGTGAGGATTAATTCAGATGCCCGCCAGCCTCTCATTAGGGCTAGGCGTGGTGCCTGGAAGACGTCCTCACACCTTCAGGGAATGCCCTGTCCTGCTCAGCGTAGCGCATGAGACTCGGTGAGCCTCAGCTCACACCCCAAGCCGGTTCCATAACAAAGATTATGTGCACAATTATTATTTGTAATGAAATCATTGCTATATAAAAGTATACGAACTGCCAGACTAAGTTTTAAAAAATAAGCATATCTATCATTATCTAAAATATAGTTTAATAAAAACGGACCAGTGTACAATAGAAATTCACGAAATTCCGTCGCTTCCCATTTATCTAAATCGCTTAAGTCGCTAGGACATCGGGAGAATTCATAGGGAATTTGGGAACTAAGATCTGTAATATATTCATTAAATTTAGAAATTTTTCGAGAACTTAGCGAAAAGTGATAACCTTTGGACTTGGACCATTCTGTTAACAGGCTTTTGGATACACCTAAGCACACTACATGCATATAATCAAAAGGTACTTGTTTGATAACATCAACATCAAGTGTTTCTAAAATGGTAGACTGCATTTGGACCTATACGATTCATTCGTATGTACTTCCACATTTTCCAGTGGGAAAATTACTTTGTTCCGAGAAAGTTCACCTTTTTGGACACACTTAATGCAACAAAAGTACCCTGTATGACCTTTGGCTTTTAAAACGAAAGACCGTGCTGGTGCGTCAAAAATAAATGCTCTTGCGGTTACTGAGTATACTTTATTTTGAAAGCTAAATCCTTCATCCGTAAGAGTTTTTAATTCTTGCACAAAAGGCAACAAAAAAGTATCCGAATTACTTGTTCTGCTATTTCCAGCAAAAACTCCAACCAGAAAAACAATATCCGTTTTTACTACATTGCATAAAATCGGCCACACTTGCTTTCGCGAACTTTTCGCCACTTGCAAACCGTCTACATTAAAATCTAAAACGAATTGTTCCCCTTTATAAATATTAACCAAAAGGAAATCCGTCAAGCCATCTTTTAATCCAAAATGCATATACTCTCCATTGTCCAGTGGAATTACTATGAGCTCTTTATGAGTTTTCTTTAGAGTTCGAGAATCTTTGGGTAAATTTTCAATTTTTTCACTTAAAATAGCTAGGAGATCTTCTAATGCATCATGAGTTATCTGATGTTTAACAGCCCACCCACCTAACTTTTCGGAAAATTCTCTACTTTCTTCTTTCTCGTAAGCATTCTCATCAGAATCTATGGAACTGGAGGAATTAAGATCGTAGAGAAAGCTGTCGTCAAATCTATCGAAATGATCGGAATCATTTATTGCTTATGATGTTCCTGGAGTGCAAATATCCTGCGATTCTTCTGATTTAGAAATATTTTTGTATAAACGGTTCTATGATGGCATTAACAATTTCCTCTGCTTCTCGCCGAATTTTTTTGGGATTCGCGAGTTATTTTCTGAAGTATCCATTATCTGAACAGAAGTATACAAAATTCACTTACTCTTTTTTTCAATGCTTCACTTCGATTTCACTTTCGTTTTTATTAAATTGCCACAATTTCCACTTTTAGTCACACTTTTAGTAACAACGCCACAACTTTAAAAACACACGAGCCAAAATCACAACCCGAAATGGCAGCTCCACTCGTCCGTCACTCGTGTGTCAAGAGCAATTCGAAAATCGAAGGTATCTCGAATAAACTTCTCACAAATTTTCCTCTCCCTCATATGTCATTATTGGCTCACTTTGGCTTTTAACTTCGATTTTATTTCGAGAAAGCGAGCTCTTCGATTAAACGTTTGCAGGGAAACGTGTCTGATATTCGCCAAAGGCAGCTGCATTTCTTGCATACATGTATTGTTACTGTTATGATTGCGGATGTACAGGAAAACCCGCTGCTAACTGTTGCTTCCTTTGGTTGGTTTTTTTTGGTTTGAACAAAGGTTCAACTTTAAATTGTTTAATAATTTTATGGGTTGATAATTGTATTAGTTCCTGGCCATGCTATCTGTTTAGAAACTCTTTTGTTTCTAGTGGTAGTCAAGGTGTTTCACCTTGCTCTGATTCGTGCGGTTTGTAGCGGGTGCCTCGGTTCCTGTACCGATGCACCAAAGTCTTTAATAAGGCTCCTGAAAAGTAAAATATGGTTAGAAATCTAGCAAGTAAAAACGCGTCTACACTCTTCGAGACAAGCAAAAGACTACTTCATTGTCGCACAAAAATCACTTAGAATGAGTTGAACTTACACCAGAAAAAGTGTTGAGCAAGCATTTCACACGATTGCGGCAGTCACGTTGATAAGAATTTTACCTTTTAGGTAATCTGAGCGCGTTATTTATTATTCGTGGGAAATGCTTGCTGCTTAACATGCCGTGTTTACAAAATTTCGTGTGAATCTGCTTAGCTAAATGAATAAATTAATGTTGAATTGGATTCTTAATTCTAATACATGCCACTGATCTTTCTATTTATTGAATCTTAACATATCCTCCCCGCGTTGAACCATGGCTCAATTTTTCTTTAGACCACTTATACTTGAACGTGGAATTGTGGTTGTTGTTGACGCCAAGGTGCTGGTCTTGGGTTAGCCTTACAGTGACTTACAATTTTATGTCTAAATTTCCACAGCAAACTGCTTATAATGATGAGGGCGAGAAAAAGCCCTGTATATCCCCCAGCGAAGCTGTGTATCGCATGTGTCCTTATCTTGTGTGGCGGTTCGAACAATGAAAGATCTTCTAATCTTTTTTGCAGATTACTAAGCACATCAAAGTCTCCTTCATATCGAGCTGACGTGTTAATTCAGCATATTCGGAGTCGAGGATTCCGAAAATCGAATGTGCCCGAATTTCCTACGATGTTAAATGCGCCCCTTTTCCTTCGATCAGCGGGTAGATTGATCGCCGTGAACTCGTCACTCTGCAGCTCGTTCCATGTAGTTTGAAATTGCGTAACAATTTGCGTGCAGGAGCTCTTCTGGTTGGTCTGATTGCATAAATGCTCTAATGCATTAATACCGTTTGAAAATGCTGTCAATTCCTTCCGCTTCCAGTAAGGTTGTAAGTCGTAGTATACACTGAGATCCCAATGCGAGGATATTAATTTGGCTGCTCCTATATTTTCGAAAAGTATTCCAGGTTTGGCTGGAAATTGTTTGACTTCTACATAGTTTCCCCGAACAAATAGCAAAATTATGGAAGTCAGAAATAGAGACGTCAGCACGGCACCTCCTGAATGATGAATCCTTTTCTTAGGCGCAGGTTTGTTCGTCGTTTCGCAGGCCCTTCAGGGTTAGAAACAGGTTGCTCTTCCTCGCAGGGGAGAGGTACAAGCTTATGAATTGGACGTCGCAGTATTCCGGACGCTGTTTTGACATCTGCCACTCTCACGAAGCCATCGTCACCCTTAATAACTCGGACGATCCTATTCAAAGTCCATTTCATTGTTGGAGTGTTTTCTTCCTTAATTGTTTTATGCTGGGGGAAAGCTGGAGGCTTATAGTTATCTTGCCCGAGCGAATTAGGCATAAAAAAAATAATTAAACGAATAAAACCACACCTTCTTCTTCGATGCACCTTTTATTCTTCTTATAATTCACAATCTTTCACTTCACAATCCTTCACTTTCTTATTCTGACCTTTTTAAAACGCGTCCGCTATACAAGTGACCGTCGCCTCGCTAAAACTCTGATCGACTGCCCCGACTTTTTCTAAGTTCGGGAAAAATTAGGTTGGAAGGAAAATTGCTGATTTGGATTCTCACGGTTGTGTTCTCAAGAATTGTTTGTTAGGGAGGAAATGCAACTGATTTGTTAAGCTTGCAATTCTTAGGAATTGTTTTTTTTTTTTGACTAGCCGTTCAACTGAGTATTCAACCTCGCTACTTTGATGATAGAAATACAGGATACACTAGTGTGCTAGGAAAAGAATTAGGCTTATGGCTGCGTACAATGCTTTCTCAAAATTCCTAATTGTTCAGCTATGATCCTAATTGAATTTATTCAATTTATTCCAGAGTTTTAAAAAGAAACTTTTTGTTCTAACTTTTTGTTCTGTTGTTTTTCCTTTTGGTGGACGCCTAACAGGACGCGCAGTACCGTCATTCGATACTCCTTGCTTTATATATATACGACAGGATCACGGCCAATTACATTATACTTATACAGTTCATTATTTCGAGTCAGCCTACAGTATTTTCAAAACGTACTTCAATACTGACCTAGCAGCCAGTCGATCAAGAAAATAACAATGTAATATTAGTTACAGGCCAAAGTAAGAATTCAAAATTGAAATTTAAGATTAAGAATTAACAAGAAGACAAATTTACATGCAAATATACCAATCTTTCAAACTCTTCAAATTAGACTTTTAATTTTTAATTAGACTTCAAATGACTTTAACTAGAACTGTAATATTGTTTTTGCAGAAGGATCTAGTAAAAACCAGACTCAACAAAAAAGGCAAGACGGAAAACTCCACTCTCACTTGGAGATAATTCTCGTTTTCTTAAAAAAATGAATCGAAGCTTAAAATTTTTTTTTTCTTTGGCCGTTACGCTCTACCTCGGCCTTCCGTAAACCTACACAATACAAATGTATACAATCTATTTTGATTATTAACTGACGTTCGGAATGTTGAAAGGTTGTTGCAGAGAATGAACTGGGATCATAGAAATTCCTTGCAATTAAATATATATATCTTCAAAAGAAACCAACGTACAAAGTCTCTCTTCTTCATTAGTAGGCTAACAATGTTAATATTGACGTGAAACATTTTTTTTTGTGTTTGCATTTTAATGGCCGTTTTTTGGGTGTATTTCCCTTTTGTTTCTTTTTTTATACATCAATGGATGTTACACTTCCTACACTTTAAATTGAAACTTTGCTTCTTTACTTTAACCTTAAACGTGTTTTTTCCTTTTTTTTATCACTGTAGATTACGCTATCGACTTTCTGACCTTTCTCCATTCGTTAGACGCTGTATTTTGACTATAGGGGAGGATATAAGCAAATTACTTACGACGGTGTATACTACGTTGCCTGTTAGTTTTCGGTCTCCACGCTTACCGCCTGCTGTCTAGTCGATTCTTATGCCGGTGACGGTAAAATGCCTCCCAAGTGCCTCCTCTTTACCGCGCTTACTGCACTGCGGTTTTATGATAGCTTCTCGACCCCCTCGTATGCTTCTGCCTCACTCCCCCTGATAATTTTGTATTTCGGTTACTTTACCATTATTTTGTTAGTTCAGTCGTTGTAACACTTACCCCTATTGATGCGTAAGCCCGGTTCTCCTCTTCCTTTGTTCTGGATACTCGGGTACAGCCCTTTCTGCGGCTGCTTAGCACGAACTTATGAAACTTTCACTTCACTTAAATTTTCCTCTGTTCTGTACCCCCTTGGCTGAGGTATACGACACCGTCTTTAATTTTGCACTAATTAACAAAACTTTTCCCACTTGCTTCAACTCTTCACTATTCCTCTGCCGGTATCACTCTAATGGTCTATCCGTTCTTCCAGTCCGTGCTAACACTCGTCTCCCTTGCCACTTCGTTCCTCTTTTCCTCATAAATGTCTGTCTTAGTGGCTTTCTCGATCCTTCCTTTTGTTCTCTGTTAACCACGCGGGGGGTTTTTCGCCAATCATTTCGGACTGTTACTGGTGTGTGAGGCACCGATTCACGGCATACAGTTGGCTTTGTGGTAGGCTCATAACCCACATGTTTCCTGTGTACCACAAGGCGGGGAATTTTAGCGGGACAAGTGAAATTGAAAGGGATTGACCGATCTACAGTTTAAGGTGTCTTCATTTGATTTTTCCCCAAAGGAAAAGTACCAAAATATTAAAGTAGCAAGTAGGGACCAAAAGTGGGAAGAATGACTGGAGATACCCGCCGAGAATTACATTTAAAGTCGAAGTAATTGCTGTAGATCTAGTGCAAGCGGTAACACTGCTGCCCATTTCATTCGCTCTCGTACCCTGTTCTGTTCCTTCGTGGCCATCAGCTGGCGGCTGTCAAAATTGGCCGGTTGCAGTAATCACAACAAAGTGGCAATCACATAAAACGGTGGAGTTAATGGGAAAATTATCCAAAGTTGTCCCTAATTTAGTATTTCTCGGCCATCAAATGGTGATATCTGCATTGTGTGTGTGCTTGAGTGCCAAAATGCCGCATCACACAGGGTGATCGGAAGGTATTAGTTGGGGTTTGTGAAGAAACTTTTACTGCCACTTATTTTCCTAGGAGCTGTGAATAGCGGTGTTGTAGTTTTAACAAATTTTTGTTTGTTTTTGGAGTTCCTGATGGTAGAACTGATTACCGCTTGCACCCCTGACGTTAGGGATTGTATGGATTGCGAATGATTGGCCGGCAATTGAGTCAGAAGGTGACGGGCATCTCCAGTCAAATTTAAACCCAAGGCGACCACAACATATGCTTTAAAAAAAATATGTGAATCAATAAATGTCTTGTTTTGGCGAGGAAAGAGTTGTTATTATTTATTATTTTAAATTATTGGTTTAGGCATTATAACAGCTTATCTCCGCAGCATAGGACGGCGAGTTCTTGCCTCCGTGGCGAAGTTCACCTGTCCTGACTTTCTTTTGAAAATATGTTGGAGATAAAACTCCCGGATGATCTTTTCTTTTTTATTCACTATTTACTTCACAGGTTTTGTTTTAAGCAACAAAGGCAAACGAGACCCAAGAGGAGTTGAAGACTCCTCTGATTAAACTCAGTTTGCCCGAACGCATTCAATAACTGACTGCCCCTGATCGAAACTTGACCCCTGCTTTTATTTGATTTTCCTATTTTCCTCTATCTACCCCCAAATTTATTACCTAAGGAAAAATATAAATTTACAGCAGCACTTAAAGAGTGCAAAGTCCAAAGCGTTACATCAATTGCCGGTCATTTGGCTGGCTTTATGCATTCATGGCACAAGACCGGGGATCGGGTGTCATATGCCTGCAATGATGATCGGACAATTTGTGTGTTGATTGAATTGGGTGACTTCCTTCATAAGAGGTCAATAATTTATGTGACAGCGATTTTCGTCTTAGGTTGTAACTTTTTAGGAATTATTTGCTGTTGCAAAATTATTTGCTGTTACAAAAAAGGAGGAGAGAATAAAAGATAGAAGAAAAAAGAAAGGAAAATAAAGAACAAAAAAAGAAAGAAAGATACAAAAAAAAAATCAAACAAAGAGGGGGTCGGAAGCCCAGATGCGGGCACTCTCCTACCTGCTGTGCGATGGAGGGAGTCTGATGGTCGTGACTCCCCCTTGGCCATGCCCCATCCACCCTGCGACGACCCAGCGGCCCATGTGGTGGGACGTCCCTTTTTTTTGGTCCCTCGCTGAAACCTAGTTAAAGAGAGAGAAAACTATCTCCAGCGGAGGAGGAGATCGGAGGGGGGGGGAGCGTCAGCGAGCACAAAGAAAAATTTTAGTTCGACATTTTGATCTCAAGCATTATAATTCAAAATAATAAAGAATTCGATCAATATTATACATGTGTGTTGCGCTAAATCTATTTCTAGCTTCCTCTCCAATTTCAGCAAAAAGGAAAAAAAATTTTTATCATATTACACTTCAAAAGCCTGTCTGGGATTGGGACTTTCAAAGGAGATCAACTGGTGATCTCTACAAAAAAATTTTCTCAAATTAGGATAGTCTGGTCTAAACAAGTGTCTTAATTAGAGGTAAATTCTTTTATCAACAACAATAATAGATATATTGAAATACTCTACTTCCCTAACTAATAAACACTTAATCTTTAGCAGTGTAAAATGCAATTCGATTGTAGCGGTATGTTATCTCAAATAGAATACACATATTGGGACTTCGCTCTACCAGCTTGGCCGTGATCCGCTTTATATATGTATATGTCGAGCCGATTTTTTTTTTGTCTGTTTGGTGGTAAAAGCTGAAACGATGAAGTATAGAGGGTTCCTATCAAAAAAAAACCATGGTTCTCTTTTTTTTCTTTCGCTTTTCCCCTTTTTATCTTTCACTATGTCTCGCGTGTATAGTTACGTAATTCAATACTGTCTCTTCTATCCCGCACCTGATCCTGGCCAGTTACACTATGTTCGTGACAATGCAAATTCTTCTTGTAAAACTACTATTTGCCTATTCATCAATATTACCAACGCTCCTCGATTTGAATACAGAAAGGAAACCTGCTTACAGTTTATTACTATACATATAACTAAGTGAGCTAATAATTATTGAAACAAGTGTGAAACTTCCTAGTTAATGATTAAAAGTGTATCAAGACCGGCACAGAGCGCGGTCTTTTCTTTTCTATTTTATCTTTATGGTTGTATTTCTTATGTTTTCCAAAATAATCTCAAAACCTATTACGAATTATGGATGTGTATATTGCAAGGTGCCGAAATGTACTTTTATTTTCCCTTATTTGTTTATAATTAACTCGGGGAATATCCTTCCCGACATAGCAACGAAAAAGATTCCTTAATATTTATATAATTGACTCTACGGAACTGAAAGGTCTACTCTCCTGAATGAATTCGTTCCACCTTTGTCTTATTTGCAAGCACCCCTTTTTTTTTGATAATACACTGGAGGAAGAATTCAAGATAAAAGATAGGCACAAAAATCGGATTATGGGTTGGGATTGCCATGAAATTGGATCCCAGAGGAGCAAGGATAAACCTTTTCGCAATGTCTCGGCCAAAGTTAGCCGCCTTGTTATAAATAAGCCGAACTGCACCTCAATTGGAACACTTAATTCTAATTGTCACCTGGGCAGATTCCTGGCGTACTTAGGGGAAGATGTATCAACTGTTGGTGACAGCTTACTTGCCGCGGCCGCGGTTTGTCCGCTCCAGGCCGGTCCGGGGCGTTTATGTATGAGGCGGAATTACGACCGCGGCCACCAGGTTTCTGCTGCTCCTTCTTCTGCTCCTTACTTCGGCTCCTTTATTTCTGCTCCTTGCTTCGGCTCCTTATTTCAGAGCCCCCTTTAGAGCACAATTTTTTGAAATTAATCCGATACGTTTCCTATGCTACCTACCTTTGGTCTTTTTCTTGTTTCTTTGTATCCACAAAATTTATTTTTCCGTCGCTCTGCTTGAGGACTGTGGCACGCACTTTCACTTTCGAGCTAATTATCTAGCTAATTATCCAGCTAATTATCCAGCCAATTATCCAGCACTTACACTGCACACTTGTTCGTCGGCACTCGCAAACTCTTTTAACTCTTTTGACCGCGTTTCAGGTTCTTTCTCGACTTAACCTCGTTGCTCATGATAACCTCTGTCTCCCCGCCAAGTTCCTGTCGTTTGTGTTGGTGTTATTCTCGATTTTTCCTATTCTTCCCTCGGCGATCACGTCACCGCTTGGACCAATTGTCACTATCTTTCATTTGTATGGGTCCTCTTTCCAATATGTGATGTCCAAGAGCTACTTTCGTGGTGGTGACGGCTTGGGAATTTTCGTTCTGGTTGCCACATGTGAGGAAATGCGAGGGGAATTGACCGAGACCGAACGTGTCCGAAATCGGGCTCCCCGTAGCGAATTTGATTAGGGAATAACGCAAGTTAGGAAAAGGAGTGTAGCAGAGAAATTACGAGGGGTAAAAAGAAAACGAAAAGAGCCAAATAATGCAGAAAGTCCGTCTTAGTCGGTTACGGCAAACAGACCACAAGTAATGCTCGGCTTCTGTTCAGGTTCCGCCATTTTCCCCGACGTGACGTCACTGTGTCAAGGATTCCTGGTTATATCGCCAAAATTTTGAATAATTTAGTCCGGAATACACATGCTAGAGTAGGTGTAATGGAACATTATTGCAGAGAAATAAATGAAACTGTGCTTAACGTCTCATTTTAAAATTGCACGCAACTTTGCCGAGCTGACGTCATCGGCCATGCTGCTTCTGCTGCTGCACCCGTCGCGGGATATTCTATTTGAGATGTTGCCTGCCTGCTCCGC
>QYTT01089542.1:21796-37695 GCA_006980735.1 Dasypogon diadema | reverse complement strand
ATATATATATATATATATATATATATATTATACAGGAAGGTTACAATTTATGTATTCAGAATAATCATTGAAAATGGTTTTATTGCTTTTCAAAATATTCTCTGCGATTGTCGATACACTTTTGCATACGATTGAATCAATTTTCACAGCATTTTTTCAATTCCGATTAAGATATCTCCAAAACATACATTGTGAAAGCATCAACCGGCTCTCATGGAATCGAAAATCGTTGACCACGTAGTTTATTCTTCATGTACCGGAACAAGAAGAAATCATTGGATGCCAAATCAGGACTGTACGGCAGGTGACCCATCAATTCGATGTTTTGACCGGTCAAATATGAAGTTGTTGGGCAGATGTGTGACAATGCGAGCTGTGATGGTGAAGAATGATTCTGCGTCGCTTGTTGTTTTTTCTTATTTCTTCAAAGATTTTTGGCAAACAAATGGTTGTGTACCATTCCAAACTGACCGTTCTACAATCCCCTAGTGGCACTGTAGGCACGTGTCCATTTATCCCAAAAAAACAGACGACCATTTGCTTCGAAGTGCTTCTTGTGCGAACAACTTTTATTGAGCTGGACTCATCTTGGAAGACCCGTACAGTGGACTGCTATTTACTTTCGGGCTCATATGCATAGATCCAAGATTCGTCACCTGTATAGATGTTATACACGGGTTCTGAGGCACCACGATTGTATTTTTTGAGCATTTTTTTGCACCAATCGATACCAGCCTTCTTTTGGCGATTGTCAACTTATACGGAATCCAACGCGAGCAAATCTTTCTCAGGACTAAATGTTCAAGTAAAATTTTGTGTATGCTTGTCAGACTAATACCTAGGTATGCCTAAATCTCACGTATGTCGCACGAAGATTGCGCATCGATTCGATTTTGAACGACCTTCTTTAAATTCGTCCGTGAGAGAACGACTGTGGTTTTAGATGGTGCTTCATCAAAAACCATCAAAAACCAAAGTGAGTTGATCAAACACTGTTGAGATATTCCACGTCGAATGTCCTAGTAAATCATCACATGAAAGTTCTTACGAGTTAATCTCATTTTCTGACTGAAATAACATTTTCAAATCACTATAAACAACTCAAATAGCATCCGCATGACAAATCATTCTGAGTACGTATACCTTCAAAAATGTCAAACTTTACTATGGATGTGTCAGACGGCGCCTAATATTTGGAATAATTTTAATAAATTTTGTATTGAACAATTTTGTAGAACAGGAAAGTTTTCGTTTTAGAATAAAGAAATCAATATTACATAAAAAATACTGCCGGCTTAATAAGGCAAAAGTAAAATAATGAATGTGAATGTGCTACGCACCCTAGAGCGACTAGCCCCCCGTGTGCCGAACTCCCCCACAAAAGCCGGCTAACCCACCCCCCCACCCACCCCTATCTTCTGCCTACCGCCCCGGAACCGTCCTTAGACATTACTTCGGGACAAGATTAATTTTTATAGCAACAACATGCATTTTTGCCGAGAGATGGTCTTATTGATTGTTGAATTGTTGATATGTGTAAACAAAAAAATTAAAGAATGAGGCGTTCTGTTCCAGAGGGGAAATTGAAAATTTTGTTGGCATATTTTTTGTCCTTTTTCGTATTTTCTCCTATTAGCTTTATCTATCCCGCTCGCACTATTTTCTTGCAATGTTTTAATAATAAAAATTGACCTTTAGGCATATTGCAACGAAATTTCATAATTTCGTACAAAACAATTTCAAAAATATCGCGTTGGCTGAAGTTTCTCTATGCAATCAAAGTAAAATTTGTGTCAAAATTTGTACTTTAACTTTAATTTTATAGCAAAATTTTTAAATAATGAGATACTTCCGAAATTACATTCTACGAAATTGCATAATTTCTAAGGTTGCTTGCACAATGGAACATGGTCGCTCTTAACTGCTTAATTCGTGCAGTTGTTGTTGTATTTCCAGCAAAAACAATAAGAACAACGTGGGCAAACCAGCTACCATGCTCCGTTGTGGAAGCAACCTAAGGTAAGGTACTTTGATGCGTTGAACACCACTCAATCTTGATTACTGTCATCATTAATGGCTAATAGTAGAATACTGCCAAAAATATGGTTTAGTCTTTTTTCAGGGTTTAAGGATACAAGCCATAATTATCAGAAACAGGTATTATATTAGTCCTGCTAAATGAGAACAACAGACATTGTCTTTATTTTGATACACTTTTTTGAAAGTCAACTTTAGTATCGTGCAGCCAAAGCTCAGGGGTTGGCCTTACTGTCGAAATCGAAAAACTCCTGAATTTTGTTTATTTGCTTATTTTGTGGAACTTAAACAAGGGAAAAAGTTTTTCAATTTTAATTTCCAATAACAACAGTATTTCATCAATAAAAAAATTAAAATCCAGTAAAAAAATTCACACTGAAATTAACAAAACCTGAAATGTTTTATCTTCATTAAACGTACATCATGCGTGAAATCCGGCATTACTAATATTGTTAGCTAGGCAGTAGCAATTTAGGTTAAGTACAGACTACGGTTGAGTGTACTTTCCACCTGAAAGTTTCGAATAAAAAGTGTGTGAGATGTTTGCAGAAAAGTGCTAAAATAAGTCAGTTATACATTTCCATAAGTTGTGCGTGTCTTGAAGCTTTTTATCTTATTACCTTAATTATATCACACCAAAACGAAACCACGGAAGGGTAGGGCTTCAAAATAAACGAATTACTTCCTTGACACTATTAAAGAAAGCCAGGTTACGTACTTATGGAGTTTTCCTATTTATAGCCTCTTCGAGTGTTTCCTTACATCAATAAAAACAAAGAAAAAAAAACGCAATTATGAAACTTCAACGTTTTGGCTTTCGCTTGAAACGCCAACAAGTCCAGCCAACCAGTTAGAAATGAATGCATGTATGACCGTACCTACCTGTAACCACAAAATATCCAAAAATTCATTAATTTTAATAAATTTTTATATGTGGGTTCAATATGACTTCGTGACAAACACCACTTGTTAATTTGTATTAACCTTACAAAATAGAGATTCTTAATTTTCGTTTTCGACACTTCCGAGTTCGATCGACATGATTTTTTGTGATGGAAAATAATATAATTAGAATAGGATATGTAATATGTTGGGAAAATACTCACTGATAAATATCTCAAAATTATTAAATTAGATAATCTTACAATGAAAAGAAAAAATGAACCAGTTCCCGGAATATTCGGAATTAACCCAGCAAATTCGAATAAGTTCTTTAATTTTTAAAACAATTTATTCAAATAAAAATATTAAGTCCAGTGCCTGGAATGCTATAGTCATGCATATAGATAAACAGCAGTAAGTAAGTAAGCAGTATAACTTACGTTAAAGGAAGTGGAAAGTCAAATAAGAAATTTGTTTACTAAGAACCTATTAAGGGGGAAAGAACAACATGGTAACGACCAAAAAAAGTGATTTTCGGGGTTTCTTTTTAGTTTTTACTTATACAAACATAGCATGTCACTATTAGGGGGTTGAAAAGAGCATACTTTGAACTATTTTTACGAAATTTTTAATTCCAAAAGTTTTCGTTTATAATAGCGTGACAGATGTCACTGCATAGTGCTTCATGAAGAACGCTCGTTCCTGGTTTTCCATGTAACTTTCTTTGTAGTGGTCTGAGAAACAAAAACAAAACGCTCTTTGACAGGTTATTGGTGTAGCTTCAGTTAAGCGTACCCGATTTAAAAAAAGTAAATTCAAATAGAAAAAAAATTCCGTAGGTACGCTTAACTGAAGAGAATTTTATGTAGTTTAAGTAGATCTACAGAAAAAGACGGTTCGATTTTAATTGGCGAAGAAAACAGGAAAACCAGTTAAAAAACTGTGGTTTCGAGAAAAAGGCGTTCAAAGTTTATCTAACAAAATGGGCTAAGCGAAAATCACGAGACACTATTCGTTACCGTTACGAATGAACGAAAACTAACCTAAGAAAGCATCTTCAGTGTTTCCAATACAATAAAGGGCCAGTTTACAATTCAATTTAACCTTCTAGATAATATCCCTTTATAGAAATCATTTGTTTGCCGACAATGCATCATCCTGATAGATGGTTCGAACGATCGTTTTAGCCTCGTGCGCGTCAAGAGAAAATATGCTGTAACTTCTTCATTTTTACGAATTTTAACTTGACACTGAACAAACAGGTTGTGTTTAGGGGTTACAATTAATGCTACTTTTATCTGATTCCAAAAGATTTACAAAAATAGGTAGGAGAGATTTAAATACTAAATATGATATTACATCACGTTCTTCAACTAATTGTCTACGTAATAAAAACAGTACTTTCGAAATTTGAGTTGAGGCTGTAACTCACGTTACGTGGAGATTTTCGGGTCTCTCTATTTTCAAAGCTATATTTATATCTAAGAAAAATACAAGGAGGTCCCAGAAAATATGGAGACGAAGTATTTGAAGTATTTCGCTGTAGTACCATAGGATGGAATATATGTCAAACTCAAAAAAAAACGTAACAACAGCTCTAATCAACGACGCTGCTCCAAGCAGACCAGATCTGTGATCCGAATGAAAAAGAGCAGCAAACAAAAAATCTGAAAAGAGCTCTGCTCTGATCGAAGCAAGTTTGTAAGTTCTCTGGCAGTACGAAATACGTCATATTCCAACTCTTACTTTAGCTCTGTTCGACATAGGTTCTAGGCAGATTACGCAGTACTTGTTTCCCTTACCAATATGACGGATTATTAACACGTTCTACCCGGCGCGGACCAACAGTGGTCCACGGGCATTATATTCATCTGGCGGCGTGGACCACCGGTGATCCACAAATGTTTATAATTTTATTTAAAAAACCATACTAATTATATACCTGGGAAGGGACAAAGTGATAATATATACTGATAATGGCAAAAATACTAAAGCAAACAAGTGCCGCCAGATGAACGAACAACTTGCCATTTCTTGCTCGCCGTTTATATAAACACCGAAAAAAACGCCGGGTAGAACGTGTTAAGCCCAGGACTTGAAATATAAAAGACAGTCTGAGACTTTAAAACTTGGATGACAATTCGATTTTGGCATGTAAATCGTCACTTTCAAAAGTAGCCTTTACCACAAACCACTTATCTTGGCAAGAATCATGCAGTTGCCTTCCTGCTAGATGAACTGCCAACCACGTAGAACTCAGAAAATTACCTTTTACCTCTTTACTTGCATTGTACGAATGGTATTTAGCGGAAGTAAAACTATTTTGTTATTATTTCTGCCAAATTGTAACAAAAGCTGCTCTTTTATATTAAGGACTCACTTGAATTTCGCAATTACTTTGTTTTCACGAGAGGCATATCCACTGACACTGCCTTTTTAATGCTTTACCGTCACAAAAATGCTTAGATAAATTAAAATCACTTAGGAGAACGAATAAAAACCGCAAGTGTTTCTAACAAACACTTCACATAACAACAAAATCGGGAAATGTCACCGCCTGTCAAAGTCGTACACCACCAAAAAATGGGCGTAAGTTCTGGTCTCATTTCCCGAAGTCCAGGTTTTATATTAAAGGCACCTGAGTAAGTTCTCTGTAAGTTCTGGTCCTATAATACACGCTTGGGTGTAGGAAAGGTCAGACCAGGACTTGTTCTAGGCGTACATATGTCGAACAGAGCTTTTGTTGAAGATGCAAGAATTCCTGCTCTAAGAGATACTCTCATCCCCCTGAGGACTCGCCTGGGCTGGCTCAGTCTAGAGTACGTTGATGAAAACTCGAGGCAAATATTTCATTTTGGGGGAAATTTTACCTGCCTAAGGGAAAAGGGGAGACGCGGAACGAAAAAGAGGAATGCTGCATATATAGCACGTATGTATTGAATTTCAAGTTCAAGTTCAGTTTTTGAAGCCTTAAATATAACCGATATAAATAACACTGGTAAACACTGTTTTTGTCACACGAACTTTGTAATGATTTTTGGTTGTACCCTCAATAGAAAAAGGATATTACTTTGTTCCAGTCACATCCAGTTTACGCCATTAATAGAAAAGAGTTAATAGAAATTGTTATCTATACCATTTTGGTCTTCCTGTGCGCCATCCAGACAAATACTGGGTTCCACATATATGTTGTGTATCATGTGTGAGACTCCTATTAGGTTGGGCTAAAGGATCGAGACATTTGCCGTTTGCTATGCCAATGATTTGGACGGAACCAAAAGATCATGTAAGTGATTGCTATTTTTGTTTGACTCATACAAAAGGTATTACATCCAAGTCCAAACACACTGTCAAGTACCCAGACTTGTTATCGGCCATCAGACCAATCCTACATAGTGCCGAATTGTCTGTTCCAAAGTTTCCAAATCGACCAGAAAGTCAAGAATCTGTTCCTCATCCAGACGATAATCATAACTATTTATTGTACAGTAAATAATAACTGTCTAAGTGTAGGTGATTTTTGTACTTTTCATAAAAATATATATTTTGATGTCACAAAGAAACCTGACGTGTCAATTTTTTTTCATTAATGTATTATTGTTGGGTGGCCATAGTACATTCCAAATTTGATATAAGTTTACGTGTGACAAAATATAGTTTGAATTTTGTAGACCAGCGTAATGGAAAGTAGCCTTTAAGAAGCAAAACCAACGTCATAATATCACTATTCATCAATATTCACAAACGATGAGCTGGAAGGAGAGAACTGAGCATTTGCTCAAAAATTTACTACAAAAAAGAAGCTGAGTGATTTGTATTAGTTACTTTTGCTTTCTATATTTCTTAATATTGTTGATAAACGTATTTAATTTTGTTATTAATTTAATTAATTGGTTTGTGGGAAACTATTTTCCGAGGTGGGAAATTTGCAGTACTAAGAAGGGAATTTCATCTTTAAAGAATTTTCATCGCTGCTAGAGTATAAGGCTCAACTAAATCAACCCCGTGAAAGGAGAAAGAGTCAATGCAATCATTCATCCTGGAGAGATTAAAGTGCCAATCGAATTGAAAAGGGGCGATTTTACTTGGAGAGAGTTCGGCAGTAGTGAAAAGAGGATTAAAGTTGTGGTTAATATGATAAGTACATATTTTTGGCCTTTAATCAGTTTGTTTTGTACCCCACTTTCATTCTTTTATTCTAAAAATACTTGTTTCCCAAAGAGTTTACACAATAACATAATCAGACAATGCTTGAAGATTATACGTGGAGAAGTAAGAATCCCAATTAAACTTCGACAACGGCCTACGGAGGTTGAAAAGCCTGTCCATCTCCATGATTATGACTCTCCAGAATTCCCGATTTATGAGAACATTTTTTGCCGGACAAGCTTTTCATGGCCCACTGGTAAGCACCAAGAATAAAACAAAAGAAGGGACTTACGTAAATAGCTGACGCCTGGCACTATACTGTAGCCTACGTTGCCAACTTCTGGTATGCATTATGTCTCACATTTCGACATTTCTGTTGTATCATGAAGCGAAAATGTAAAAAACTTAAATTCTGCCTCTCTACTCATTTTAAACTTGTTCTTATTTTAATTTTATAAATTATTAACACTCAAAATTTGCTATCAGCTGTTAGTTTAACGGTTTTCTAATATGATTACGAGCTGAAACATTCTAATCAAGGTGAGCTGCATGGTGCACACAACAGCTGTCTACAGCGCCAAATCTTACGATAACCATTTTGAAGACAACTATAAACGGCTTATCTCGTAATTGTTTGAAGAATAAAATTCAATGCTTGCATTTAATTCATCTTTACGAAGATAGATATTCTAATGTTAATAATTATTTCCAAATGTATGAAAAATTAATTTAAACCATTACAATGTAAAGTAAACTTCCTCAAACAAAATCATTATAAATTCCTAAAATCTTATGAGTTTACATTACATTTCTTTTTAACTTTGGTATTAAACCCACTACTTCCGTCCGATAAAAGAAACAATTTATACAAATTGAACTAGCTAAGCAATTGGCTTGTACAGTTGGCTTACGAGAAATTATATCATCAGACTTTAAATTTCAAAACATTTGTGGCTTCAATGGAGGTCTTGTTATCAGCACCCCAGTTAATCTGTATCAAATTACTGCAAGCTTTTATTTGAAAGTTGGTCACCTAAAGGCTGAGTTCAATTTAGGTTGAATTTGTATCTGTCAATAAATAATCAATTCTCGATACATTTTTACCTTGTCTGCAAGAATGCAGGGAAAAGTTTATTGAATTTGAATCAGAAAAGTAAAAACAAAACCATGGGAGCATAGAATGAATAAATCACTAAAAACTGAACCTAGCAAATCGTCTGAAATTGCATTCGTTTCGTTAGCAGAAGAAAGTAATGGTTGAAAGTTCTTTAAAACAAGTAAATCAGAAAAACGTCTGGCAAATGTGTTGCGCGGTTCTTTTTTGTTCAATTTAAAAAGAAAAGTGTGCGATCAGAACCATTCCCTGAACCGTTTTTTCCAGTTTATTGATAGATTTTGCTTTTGATTACAACTAAGGCCAACGTTGTAAAGAAAACGATTACTCTAATTACATAGCAAGGAATGTCTTTACAATTCTTTTCTTTATACCTGAGCATACTTCTGCTGGGGTTCACAAACCTTGTGAAAGGCATGTCTAATGGTACAAAGCCCAACGACGTTCGACGTGTAGTGCGATGAGCTATGTTTCCTACGGTCGAATAATTATTTCCATGATTTTATTTTTGGTGGTTTATCTAAATTTTGTAGTCACAAATTTTTAGAAGCATTAAAAAAAAGAGTGTTCAGACCTGAGATTATGTAAAACAATTCACATAACCTGGAAGGTTGAAAGATTAGCGATTGTTATTGTAGAAAAATAAATATGAACTGCTATTAAATCTTCTTTTGTTCTATAGCATGTACATTTAACACACTGCCGACTGCTAGTTTTGTAATATGTCGACCGGAGAGATCTCCCCATTTTGCAATTGCAATATACATGCAATTCAAATTTCGGCAGATTTCTAATATATTTTAGGAACAATATGAAACTTGTGACGCTGATAAACATTTCATGAAATTTGAAATGCACTAAGTCTAATATAAGATATATCCTAGGAAAAATCCTTTAATATAAAAATATGTGTGCAACAGAATATAGGAAATTGTAAAGGTTATATTTGAAATACTATAAATAAGCTATAAATAAATACTTTTTTTATTTGACTTAAAAAATGCATAAAATGTCCGGGTGAAAAAAAATGCCGCGCGGCACGAGAATCGAACACAGAACCCCGGATTTGTCAGCTAGTCAATCAAACATGCTACCCCCTTAGGAACGCGATCGCTTTGCAGGGATACAATTTCTTTTATATAAACTGTCTGGAATATTTCAAGACGCTTTTACCCGAAAATGTTTTGATAGTGTGTCCAATATGCACCATGCAAAATTTTAACCTAAACTGAAATCCCAGACCGTGTGATCCCCAGCGGTGTAAGACAAATATAGTGAATATAATAAAAGTTGTGGATTAACTTGCAACATTTATCAAGTTAAAATTACGTAAGCTGCGATATGTATATCTTTAACAATTGGTATATACATACATGTATTTTCAGATAATCTACAAAAAGTACTTCAACTGGTAGAAAATTCAAGCACACTTCGAAAAAAGCCGTTGATTTAACCCCAAAATAAAATCGAATGTAATGAATGAATGTAATAATAACTGAATAATTATCAACAGCACGGGATCGTTGTAAAGTCTGTCCACCTCCTTAATTGTGACTGTCCAGAGTTCACAATTCTTGGGAAATTTTTTGCTTGTCAAGGTTTTCGTGGTCCACTGACAAGCACCAAGCCTAAAGCAAACCAAATGGCTTAATACAGAGCTGGTGCTTGGATTGCTAAAAAAGACAAATATGAGAATATCTCATAAATTCATAGATTCAAATAATCATTTTGATGTCCACTATAGAATTTTATACCAAGCTTCAATTTGCGAAACGCATTGCTGTACTTGATGTAGTCTTAAAAATAACAAAAATTAATATTATAGAACTGAAACAAGTGTTTTTGATTTTGATCGTGGTTTAATTTGTGAAGTTTAGCTTCATTGCCCCATTGAGTTTTTTTACTTCCACACATAGATTTTCCATAGAGTTAAAATTAGAGGTTGATTCTATTTTGCGTTACGCAAATAGTTATAAATCATTTTTTTACCATCCGTCGTATTATTTGAATCATTTCCCTATTTGAACTTCCAAAGGAAGCACAAACGTACCGCACCACTTCGATATTTATCCTGAAAGTTGTGCCAATACTTTTCCAGGAAAAGCATCCATAGACCTTCCCAAAGTACGAAAAAAAGAGAAAACAGCGGTGGAGCCTGGATTAAGAGATCGAATAGGTTTTAAATTTATGTGTGTATTTATGGAAACCATATTGATCAGATCGAGTACGTTCAGCACAAAAAAATTATAAACCACTTCTTTATAAACCTACCAAGTCAGAGTTAGACAGCATACCTATAACATACTCTAAAACCCTTGGTGACCTCTAGTCTTAATAAATGACTTATCTCAGTGTAGCCAGGACACATGAGCTTCAAAAGGGTCAAAATAAGGATTGGGTCAGATGTAAACATAATGTTATACATATAACGCAGCTAATAAGATAAAATAGAGAATGAGTCCGCGTCAGTTTCTTGGATAAATTTATACATATCTAGACAAAAATAATTCAGGATAATATATTGGAAGGGATCACCTAATCAAGAAACGTGATTGAGATGCAATTTTAACCGTTTGAGTGCGGAGGAGCGCGATAGCGCTCGTTTCACGAACAAAACTGTTATACGCCGCACTCAAACGGTTAAATCGGTATGATTTGCGATTATAATAGGACACAATTAAGTAAATAACGCCGGTATCCGAGTTGGTTGAGGCGCTCTTCTCTCTTCTCAAAATGGAGGGCAAATAGAGCAATTATTGTAGTTTTCATTATTTCGTAAACTGTTAAGTATAATTAATAATCCTTAGAGATAAATTATTTAAAACAAAAAAAAATACGCGTTTTTCATTTTTCTTCAATTCTTCATAATTCTACCTTTTTTATTATTCTTGGGATTTTCTTTGTTACTGTCCATAGTAAGCCATGCAGAATAGGGTCGACTTCGGTACCGATTATCACGAAAACGAAAGGAGGTAAGTAGATACATGTGCTATATCAAATTAGAAGAAAACCTATGGGGATTCCAGATCATGCAAGAAAATTTCACGTTAGTTACAGCATTTTTAGAGAAATTTGTGTATTTATGTGAAAATAGGGTAAAAAAATTAAGAACTTTGGAGTTTGAAAACGAATAGCTCCTAAACGGAGAGTAGCAGTAGGGTGGTTAAGTACTCATGTAAAGCCACTGGTGTTGTCTACGACATGGCACTAGACTCGTACACATATCGTGTTTAGTATGAGCTATACAGTCTTCGCCGTAAAAAACGACCAAAAAACCTTCAGGTCCCATTATCTCGAAAACCGTTACGATTAAAAGGTATAAAGGAATAAACCTATTAGACGCCAAGTTGTGACCTAATTTTCTAAAAGATTTAAATCTGATGCATTCTCCAAAGACCAAAAACCATAACCATTAGATGATAAAAGATAAAAGACTCACAAAATAACAGAAGGAATATCAAAATATCGTGGATGTAAAATTTATCGCAACAGAACCATTTATATTTGCAAAAAGTAGATTTTCCCAATATATCCAAATAGCTTTGAATCATTTCACTCATAACTTGTTTGGTTTCAGTGTGTGTTACAGTTTCTTCTCAATTTTTTAGAATAAAGCGTTCTTTAAAAAATTACTTAAGTTATATTATTTAAAGAATTTGTTAATACGCATTCACACAAGCATTATAAATTTAACAATTGCAACAATTAAATAATTTCATTCCAAAAATAACAAATACATAGGTAGTTTTACCGTCTAAAATTTCTCGAAAAATTAATTTTTCCCCAAAAATACTCGTCAACATGCTTATTTAAACTATCGCAAGTTTTGAAAATTGGAAAGAAAAAAATTTCGGGAAGAAAGAATGTTATTCAGAAGATTTAAATAAATTTGATTCTCAACATTTACGGAGATAATTAGTTCTAAAACTTTTCTTGGATGGGCATCATACTGGAGAACACTAACAATACTTACAATTTTTGTATTTTTTCAGTTGACAGAAAAAGATGATGTACCTACATGATGGGCATTTTCGTATGTGAAATTTTTAAATAATCATTTACCAAATCGTTGGACTGAGAAAGTGCTCTTTTTCTGTTTATTCATATTATGAATACTAACTACTGCTTTACCTTCAAATCGGAACATCTGAATTTTTCAAATGTTAGCTAAATCAATCTTCCAAAATTTACAACAACTGAAAAAAAAATTATTCAATTATACCAAACACGTAGTTTGGTTTTCGAGTGCTCTTTTTTCTGTATATTCTATGTTAAATATCAAAATTATTCTGTAACACCCGAAATTTCAATGATACCAATTATAAATCAACCTTGTATAAAATCATATAATCCCCCCCTACGTCGCCTTTAACACGTCTCCGCTGGTAATATTTAATTCAACAAATTGCGACAATTTTGTTACAATGGCAATTTCTGAAATTTGAATCCCAAATTTTAAAAGCAAAAAATTGCACAAAATTACCTCTTAACTACAAATTGTAGCTACAACTTCTTTTGTTTAGAAAATTTCTCATCACTTACGTTCTTCCGGTATTTATCTCACAAGCAAGGTGAATAGTACCAGAAAAATTTGCTAAAGAGCTTCGGAAATTTCTTAAAAACATCTTCAAAGATAACCAGGCCGAAAGCAATTTATTCGCAAGAAATATTAAGCAACCCCGTGATCCAAACATTGTTACCCATTGATAAGCGCGAAGATGCCACAATTACAATATCATCAATTAGCTTGAACTAATTCTTAGCCAGTGCAATGTCACAAGGTCAGATAAGTAAATCTTCTTCCTAGTTGCCGTAAGAAAAATAACACGGACAAATTTGTAGAAATAAGCAGAAATAGTGTAAACACCAGTGTTACACTAATTCGATAACGGAATGAATGCGATGACCATGTACATATGTTATCTGGAGAACGGTTTCATATGGCTGCAGACGTACGGTGATAACATTGACGACATGTGGAAACGGCGCATCATTTGTTGAGTAGGATGCTGAGATGACGTGCGACGTAACATGAAACAAGAGGTTTTATGTACATTTAGTCTGTTGGTTTAGATACTTAATCAGAACAATTGAAAGTGACTCATGTTAATAAATTAATGACGAGATGTGAATTCCTATCCCTTGACCTGATATCCATTTCCCCTAAAGGTCACTGACCCAAGCATCTACTTAAATCGAAAGTGTAGCAAATGAGTCATCTTAAACTTTCATTCAACACTGTGAAAGGTAAAGAGAAAGTTAAAGGGGAGAACGTACCAGTAGGTTATATTTTTATATTCTATAATTTTTTGATTTTGAACACTGTTTGGGATTTTCAATTTAATGACAATCAGTATACGCATTACATTATTATAATAAAACATTATGAAACCACTGCATAGAATTTCAATATACCGGTGCTGAAGAGATAATGTTCTCAAAGGTCTTGATTTCTTAGCCTGAAGAGTTAAGTATTTTTTTATTTTAATAATTATAAAGTAAATGGTGCTATTATTCCTGTTTTGCAAATTCACTTCTCTGGCTTAAAAAAATTTGCCTCTCCAGTATCAATGCGATACGTTGGGACTTTGGGAGTGAGGGACATGGCTTATTTTTGTTTTTCTGACTTGGAATCTCATAAAACTCACCTGCACAAGCTTTTAAAGTGATAGGTTGCTTCCTTTTAGAATTATGCCCAATAATCCAAAAATTCAATATGGCGGCCTATTAAAGGAGTGGGGGGATTCGCCCTACTTTCAAACTCAGTTCTACAAATTTATCGAGTTATCGTGTATATAGACACAGATGGACGGGCGGGCAGACGGACGGACGGACGGACAGACGGACGGACGGACAGACGGACATGCTTAAATCGATTGTTTTCACATTCTGAGCATATGTATATAATTCATTCTGAGTTAAAACATCATAAGTTCATACAACGATTTTGTATTAAATTGTTCATTATTTGAAACTTTCATTTACCGTAATCTTAAGCTATTAAAGAGCAGAAATATTTATGCTTTGAATCTGAAGGTCGTCCGGATGCAAACAAAGTTAAATTTAACGCTAAAGCATAGTATTCATCTCTAAAGCCGTGAAAAATTCCACGGTTAAGTCTTTTCACGTGAAATATTTTTGACAGATGTTGCCATGACAAACGATTTAGCATTTTCACATGCTTTTTTGATTTATAGTAACAGATTTTTGATTTTTGTGTTTTTTATTGAATTAAAAAATCTGTTTTGGCCGGATCTTGCGAGTACCCATTATGCTACAGATGTACTCCGAAATTTAAATGCACAGGGAACTGAATTTATTTACAAAGAAGAAAACTCCGCAAATGTGCCCTAGTTGAGACCTATCAAAACTTTCTGGGCTAATTTGAAGGAACCAGATTTATAGCAACAACTATCGTACAAAAATATAGATAGGTTGATTTTAAAGATTAAAAAGGGGCTGAAAGCCATTTATATTGTAAGCACACCGGAGTCTATGAAAAAAATACCATTGAAAGTGAGGGTTGTTAACAGAAAAGGCGAAATTTTTTTATAGTAATAGCTATATATTAAGGATTCTGAAAAATAAATAACATTTGTTCATTGATTAGCACCTACCAGCGTGTTTTCAGCAAAGCTTGTGTTCGCATTTTACGTTACAAATTTTTCTGTACCACTGATGTAGACATTTATTATAATTCGGGTAACGATAGCCAAAACGGGGTTTTAAAATAGAATTTAAACAAAATTCCGTTAAATATTACATAGAACTTTGTGAATTCCTAATTCCTAAAAAGTTCATTTTGAGGGAGATGTTTTAAAATGGTTACCGAAATTTTTTTCAGAACATATAATTTCTGGTGAAATAAAAAGTATTTTGCCTCTTGTTTTAAAAATTTTCCTGCAGACGAAATTGCAAACGCTGGAAAAATAAACTCTGAATAAAGAACTTTATCAGAATACCCTTATTTAAGGAAAATATAACTCTTAAGGGCAGATTTACTCAAAATTGGCCAAAAATTATGTACAGTTTTTGGGAAAAAAGAAAAGACATATGAACTATTTGTTTGAGGATAACAATTAAGTGTATTTTAAACTATATTTAAAAGTTTCTTTTTTTTGTATAAAAAAACTTCAAGATGGCATCTGCACTGACCCATAGAACGCGGGCATGCCCGGAAAACATGACTCATCTACGTCGAGTGTAGCCCCCACATCAATGGTCAGAATTCAAAATCGTTTGTATTCATTACATTTGTGGGATACTATACCTATGCAAAAGTAAAAAAACTTTAAATTTGACGAAGTGGTGCTTACTCGAAATTAATGTTGCGATTTTCCTACTTCTTTTTGCTCTTTATGTGACTTTAAAAAATAGTAAATATTAAAATTTTTTATATATTATAAGTATAGGCTCCCATAAAAAGTGTCTACTTTAAGAAAAATAAAACTAAAAGCCAATCGATCGAACCGTTTTTTAAAAACTAAAACAGACGCCGTTTTGAAAAATTTTGTTTCGAGAAAAACGCATTTAATTTTTTTTTTAAGATTATTTCACTGACTATGTGACAGTAAATATTCGAGTGTACAAATAAGTAAACGGAGTTCTATATCTAAATTCTGGTGCCATCTACAGTTAACTTACTTAACTACGTGGAATAAAAACCCCTTTCACGCTAACATTCTAGATTTTGAGTAAACCTTCCCTTAAGCATTTC
>QYTT01089542.1:0-16298 GCA_006980735.1 Dasypogon diadema | reverse complement strand
CTCTGCTCTTTTTTCATCAACCAGAAAGAGAGCAAGTAGAGCAATACTCTTTTTTTCTGGAACACAAAGCAAAACTCTAAATTGATCTTTTTCGATCGGAGCAGATCACGGAACACAGCTTGTATGTTAAGTATTTTTATGCTAAATAACTTTGTGGAACACGGAGATTGTGGTCAATTTGGCTATTTTAATTTTACTATACATTATCTGCGTGCCGAATTTCGCTGAATTTTATCCATCCATTCGTTTTTCTTTTCTTCTCCCATTAATGACAATATAAGTTATTTCTGGCAATATAATATATTCTGTAATTTAGTTTTGTGCAATATAATTTATTTCTGTTGAAATTAGAAACACATTTTTACAAAATGCAAACTAAAAAACTGCCTGTCACAAATAACAAAAAATGTTATGCTTACATTACATGTAGCGTTTATTTTTTGCATTTTGCATTAATATGTTTCTAATTTCAATAGTATGGATTTTATTTTACGTGTCTATTTTACGACAAAATAACAGTTTCTTGTACACTTTGGACGGATTTGTAGTGCTAACTTCATACACGTTACTTCGGAATACTTGAAAGGAGAAGTAATTCTCTAAATGCTAACAACATATGTGACAGTTTTTTTTTACTATTTACGCTAAGGAAAGGCTTCCACTTTCTAGCTTCGGGTGTCTTCTAGTAAATACGCTTTTGATTTTGAAAATCCCTTCCATAGCTCGACAGAAATAACAAATTATATGTACACGCCCCCTTGAGGGGCAAAAATGATCAAGATGGAAAAAATTCGCGTCGGTTATTCTAAACTCAATGCTAAAACATTAAGGTCAGACTATTCTTGCTTTCACAGCCTCATATACAAATTTTTTTTAGAAAAACAGAGGTGAATGCCTAAAAACCTTCCTTTGCTTGTAAAAAAATCACCGAATCAGTTATATTGGTCCCAAAGCAATACTCGAACTGACTAGATACCAAGCTAAAGTCGTACCCACAATTTTTGTGGGAGCAGTGATTTACCAACAGAAAGTATCTCTAGGATTAAAAAATTTTTTAAGAATATATTGTAAGCCTGTTAAATTATAATATGGCTTTTAGGCTTAGTTGGGCAAATACATTTTTTAGCTTACAAACAAAATTGAAATGTGAAAAGAAAGCTACATAAATTAAAAAAATTATCCTATAGATATTTGAACTTGTTTTAAATTTCATCAGTGGAGAAAGATTTGTTGACTTTGTTTAAATAGATTATTCCCATATTTGTACATGTGTAATGTATACTTATCTATTTTCAAATTATGTTCATGCAGAAAAATCATATTTTCACATGGCCAAGATTCCTCAAATTAATATCTTCAGTATAATCACATTTTTTCTCCCTCAAGGAAGGTTTTCCATATTGAAGAAGAAGAAATCTTCATTTATAAAGTTATTTTTGTTGCTATTTACTAACATTGAGAAATTCGTGTTTCCATATTCGAAGTCTTACAAAACATTCTCTCGATTACGTTATATTCTGCTGATACTAGAAATATTTTCCAACTACTTAAATGGAATTGTGTACTTCGTTGCATAAAATTTAACCTAAAATTGAGTTTAAATTGTTTGGGTTTGCTGAAGTGGTTGCCACTCCATTGTTTCAAGCGCTAAGGAAAATCAAAGTTAATTAATGGAGGTAGAATTCTGTTACATAATGAGATTTTCTTCTACTACCAACACTTTGAACCCTTGTCCTCGAATAGCACAAACCAATAATCAAAAAGCTCTGACGAAATTCTTACGTCTATTCCGGCCTTCTTTAAAATTTAAAACGGCAACGTTTACTTCGTGATAGCCATACTCCATACGTGATTAGAATTCTAGCAAATGGAAATCATTTTCCGACACGTAATTGGAAGCAAATCTTATGCGGTCACCAAATTAATATGCACCTGAGAACGAAGCCGTTTGATTGTTTCTTGTTCGAAATTTCAGTTCTTTGCTGGAATGTATTACTCATTGTTTATTGAAAATTTTCTGGACTGGCGCATTAATTTAGAAATAGATTTATTTCTTTGCGAACTTTACAAGAATTCGCCTTATCTCGTTTTAATTATCTGATAACGTTCATAAGCTTCAGACTTCAGAGTGCGTCAACTCTTTCCTAGAACTTTTCAAACCTTTATATCAAACACCACAGCACATCTAATAGAAGCGCCCATATGAATGAAGAAGTTAGCTATATAATAATAATAATAAATAATAATAAATTTATTAAAGAAATATTTATAAAGGCCTAAAAGTAGATTTGCATAAGATTAAAAAGAATTTATCTTCAGGTGAGTAACTGAATTAGATATTATAATTACAATTAAATACATAGGCACGGAAGTCTGGGCAAGCGGAGACTAAAAATAGATTCAAGTGAAACATATTAGAAAATAGCATACATCAATCCAGATAATAATCTAAATATTTCTACTTAAATTGACGCTCAGTAGAAGAAATTTACATTCCGTAGGTAAACCATTCCATAATTTAGCAGTGTACACAAAAAAGGAATTTTTAGATTGCAAATATTTAGACATTAGTATAAGCATATTACGTGTCCGAGTAGAATTTAGAAATTTGACATTATCATTCAAGTAGCTAGGGGTTACTCATGCCAAGAATTCCCTTGTGCAAAGAGCGAAATATGGTCAAAGCGCCTCAAACCATATACAAATCCAATACAGGCATTAAATTAAATGCTTGTTGGAGCTTCAAAAAAGACAGGTAATTCAAGCAGGCATATAGACAGTTGCAATAATTTAAAAATGGCATAATACAGGTAGTTACTAAATACAAAGTAGCAAATTCACGTAGTCAGACCACGTCAATATGGTGTTAAAGACAACTCCCAGATTCTTCACTTTATCCAAAAAAGGCGCAATATCGTTACGCTTCTCTTGTAAAAAACTATTGCCTGGGTTTTTCCAGGATTGAGAAGCAGGTTATTGCACTTGATTCACATATCCTCACCAACTCCACATTAATATCACGCATCCTATTCTTAGGCGCCGATAGGTAGAGTTGAACATCATCCGCGTACGCAAATAGGAGGGGATCCAGAATCGAACCCTGTGGAACACCAAACAATAGTTTAATACAATCCGTGCATAATGGATAATGTATACATGACAACACACTGAGATCGATTAGTGATATAACCACTAAGCAACGCCACGGCAGCTGGAGAGAAACCGAAGCGCAAATTCAGTTTATTTAATAGGATTTGATGGTCAACTGAGTCAAGTGCCTTAGAGAAATCAAGCAACACGAGTGTAGTAGACCTGCCGAGATCAATATTTCTCCTTATTGTCCTTATATGCTCAGACAACCTTAACAGTGCTGTAAGGGTGCTATGTCCCTTGCGGAAGCCATTTTGATTTATGGAAAGAAGACTATACCTCTCAATGTAATCCACAATCTATTGATGCATCAACCTCTCCAAGACCTTCGACAGAAAGGGCAAAATGGTAATTGATCTAAAGTCCATGCAGCGATCTGCAGAGGAATTCTTAGGAATAAGAATAACTTTTGCAACCTTCCAAACGTCAGAGTAAGATGACGTTGTAAGAATATGACTAAAAATATGAACCAGGAGAGGCATATAGAGCAGAATTAACCTTAAAAATCGTGTACCGAGATTATCCAACCCCAGATTTGAGAGATTTTAGAGCTATTACTACGTCATCAAAGTCCACACATTCAAAGTAGAAAATTTCAGGTATAACACGTCTACAGCAAGAAGCAGTCGAGCGACAGGAGAACCCTCAGATATGAAAAATTTATTAAAATCTTCAGGAGAAATAACGGTACGCTTGACACTACCTGAAGAAACAAATCCCATTTTCTTAAATGTGTCCATAATTGCCTAGAATTGGATGCATTCATCTAAGCATTAAAGTATTCCTTCTTGACACTTTCTACACGCCTAGCGGTTAAATTACGCTGTTGGGCAAAAAGTTTACGACTCTCCTCAGTGCGATTTCTCTTCCATGGTTTGTATAACATATCTCTAGTGGCCATTAACCGCTCAATGCTATGGGTCAACCAGGAGGGCTTATGTGCTCCTTTATGCACGGTTTTGACAGGTACATACCTATCATATGGGTCACAAAGTCATTAAATGTTCCGACTTTAATCTTAATGTCATCATCACTATAATAAATGTTGTTCCACGGTAAACTGCTACACTCGTTAACAAGATCATAATTGATGGACTTTAGGTCACAAAACTGAAAGGACGAGGCAGCGCAACTGAATTTAGGGTGTTTATATGACATGAAGATAAAATCATGGTCGGACACAGGAAAAGAAGATTGATTGTGAAAGCCCACCTTACAATAACTATCAACTAAAAAGAAATCTAGGAGCGATGAAGTGGTGTCGCAGAAATAAGTAAGGTAGTCATTTGTAACGAGCGCTAAGCCCAGCACATTGACACTATCAACAAGTCCATTCTTATATGTGCTGTGCAGGTTTATGTTAGTCTCCACCAGTACTAACATTATCAAAGGTATATGACTCCGATTTAAGAAAATTGAGCAACTCATTAGGATAAACTCTAGGGGGATTATAAACGGCAATCATGGTCAGATCTTGAAAAGAACTCAAGTTTTCACGAGCATATATGGCAACACCCCCACCTCGACGGTCCCGCCGATCACTCCGAAAAATTCTAAAGCCCGATACGCCAATACAACCGTCTGTAATATTTTCACACAGCCACGTTTCACTTACAAAATCAAAGTCAACATTTGAATCGGATATAAAGAACTTAAATTTATCAAGGCACGATATCAAACTACGGACGTTTACATGACAAAAACTTATGTTTTGTTATGTTATGTTTTCAGCATAATTTTAGAAGACATTACGAAAAGAGCCTCTCTGCAAATGGTAAGGCAAGAGGCACCGAAACCACTGGGATATATATCCCGGGGGTTTTGAAGGCATCGCTGATGAAGATTTTCGAGTCGCTCTCATACCCAATGTTTTGAAGTGTGAGCAGGGTTGCCACTTTGGCTCTATAGAACTGTTTGTAGCTCTGTATCAAAAAAACTTTTAAAATTGGCTCTTTGACTATCTTTCAACTTTATATTGAATTTTAACTCGTTTTTTTCTTATTATTCGCAAAGAAGAAGATTTTTCGCATTTAATCTTACAAAAATTCAATATGACTCAAGAATTGAATATTTCGGAACTAATTCCTGCCTCTTTAGAAGAATATATGTTTATGTTTTGTATACAATATAATAAAAAATAAAATAATATACATTATCTCTTTTTCTCGGATAATTTGGGTCAAAAATATTTTGTTGAGTGGCAACCCTGAGTGTAAGTGCTTGATCGCTTCTCAAGAGAGAGTAATATTTACTTTTTTCTCAGAAACAGACGAGAGCTTCGCAATAAGGCCAATAATGGTACCCCAGCCTGGACATCCTTAATTTTGCGATTTAAATTATCCTGTAAATTAGAGAGATGCAGTTTTATATCCGCAATTTGGGACTAAAATTCAGAGAGAAGAGTTTTCTCCAACGTAACAAGCCGACTGTTAACTTTAGATTCAAACTGTTTGATGTTAGCAGCTAACATTTTGGCATCAGTGTTAATGGCCTTTGGCGAACTATTAGATGACATTGCACGAGAACGGGTTTCAACGTTGCTCATTTCTCTAGTGTAGAACAATGCAACAAAAATTCCAAATTTAAGTAACATTAAGCCAAAATCAGCAATCACCACAATAACACAAAACTGCGCAGAAAAGGATGATACAGAGTTTAATGTAGTTAATCAACCTCAGTTTATACCAACAAAATCGACAAAATTTTACAGCTCCGAGCTTAATTAATAAAAAAAAGCCGGTGAATGCTACGACGCTATGAAAATATTTTCACCTGAAAAAAAAAAATTGCGTCATTCCTTTCGTTCTATTTTTTATAAATTTATTGTATGATGTAACAACGAAAAATTTACATTCGATAATTAATTGATAAAGGGGCATCTAAAATTCAACGTTGACAACAATTGATGATTGTAAAATATAACTGAATAGAATTTTAGCAAAACTACAAATCAATACGTAGAAATTAATTATGATTCATTATATATGATAAATTTATTAACCCTTTGCACTCGAAAACTTAATGAAGAAACAAAACTGCGTAATTTATCATCTTTTGTAAAATAGATAAGTGTTGGAAATATGATTTAAATAATATTTGAAATGCAAAATACAAAAAAAAACATAAAATACAGAATCAGCCTTAGGCTGATTACTTGACACCCTATGTGGTATAAATATAATTCATCTCATAAAACTCTATTGTACAAAATTTTAGAGTGGTAGGTGGCTTCCTTTCCGAATTATGTCCAATAATCTGGAAATTCAATATGGCAGCCTGACCAAAGAGTGGGGGACATGACTTATGTTTGTTTTTCTGACTTGGAATCTCATAAAACTCACCTGTACAAGCTTTTAAAGTGATACTTTGCTTCCCTTTTTTTATTGGACATAATCAATAATCCAAAAATTCAATATGCCGGCTAAACCAAGGAGTGGGTGGATGTGGCCTATTTTCGTTTTTCCTACTTGGAGTCCCATAAAACACATCTATATAAAATTTCAATGCAATAGGTTGCTGCCCCTTCGAATTATGTCCAATAATCCAATATGGCGGCCCGACCAAGGAGTGGTGGAATATGAGCTATTTTCATTTTATTTGTTAAGGGCCTCATAAAACTGCTCCTTACGAAATTTGAGAGCTATACGTAGTTCTCTATTTGAGTTATGCCCAATAATCCAAAAATTCAATATGGCAGCCTATTGAAGGAGTGGGGGGAATCCGCCTCATTTTTGAACTTAGATCAGAAAATTTTCTGAAAGTAATATTTACCAAATTTAAGCCATCTAGCTCAATTCGTTCTCGAGTTATGGTGTATACAGACGAACGGACGGACGGACGGACAGACAGACATGCTTAAATCGATTTGTTTTCACATTCTGAGCATATGTATACAATTCATTCTGCCCTAGCATTATTGGTTCTATGAGTTACAAACGTTGGATCAAAACTAATATACCCTATCTATCTTATAGGGTATAAAAATGTATTAATAACAAAACTTATTTCATTACGCTGACTCATTTACTCGTAATTCAAAACAACTACGCATTTTGTTGGTGTTAACCCCATTAATCAAACATGGTCTTTTTCTTTTATTCCACACTTCTTCAACTGAATCAATAATATTTCTGTTTTCATATAAATATTCCTCTGTGCATTGAATTCTATCTTAAACTCGTTTGTAATAATTTTGTACATCTTTCAATAATTGGCTAAACTGGAAATTGGAATTTTTGTATATAGTTTTTTGCTTTTCATTTTCTCTATTTACATATTTACTACTTTGTCGATACGGACAAGAAAAAATTTAAAATCATAGTTTTCAGAGTGCCTTTTGGTGAGAAGGAGGTCAAGTCCACAATTTAGAAGTCTGCAAGCATTCCGTACTTGCCTTCGTAGAATGGTTCATAATAGGATTTTGAAAAATTCCTATATATGGATACAATTGTTGGATAGCCGATCAGTGTGTCCACTCTAGGCGAGGCCAGCACTCATGGAGTGCAGGTAAGATCGCTGTTGCCTTCGCTGATCGAAACATACTTCTTTCTCGCAATTTTAAATTGCTTTTGGAAAATTGCAGTCATATTTGCTTGCGTTTACAAGCAATGTCTACAATTTCGGTATACATACGGACAAAAGAAATTAAAATCATTTATTATTTAATCCTGCCATTAAATTTTGAGATAATTGTGCTCTCAGAGACTCACTTAATGGAGGATACGGAAGATGAAATAACAAGTATTGCAGGCTATAAAACCATAAAGCGCGACAATTTGGTTTGTAAGATAGCAGAAAATAAAACGGTAGAGGGAGCTTTATGGTGGTGGGCTATTAAGGTATCATCTAATTATTTCTTTCTGAAAGTAGATGAGTAGGAATGAGTATGAGTGATTGTGATTTCACTATTGCCGGAAATTTTAATATTAGTTGACTGCGAAACGAAATATATATATATACCCCTAGTCGATTACGTTATAGTGAACACAAATCGCGCAGAAGCGATTAGGAACCCGATATATAACATATGTAGTTTCTGGCGATAATTGTTTTAATGCCGGTGGCCGAGTGGGCTGAGGCAAACGCGTGCAAATTTTCTCCCGGGTTGGTGTGGATTCGAATCCTGCACAGGACACGGCGATTTATCTGAGTACCACTGGTTGAGGCAATTCTATTGTGGTTAAATTGAGGCTAAAATTTCCAATGATTTTATAAATATAATGAGCTAACTCAAGCCATCTCCTCTTTTCATTTGAGACCACACACGTACTGATATCCTGTCTAGTTTCCGAGATATCGGGCCCTTCACCTTTCAATCGAATTTTCGAACAACCCCTTACCTTGAAACTACTCATTTTATTGTAGTATCATATAGAATTTATCTCCTCCTTTTATTTGAAACCACACACGTACTAATATCTTGTCTAGTTCTCGAGATATCGAGCTAGCTCCATTTGAGCTGGATTAGCAGTATCTATGACCTACATGAGGTGATTCAATTCGAGCCAAATCGGAATTGTGATCTAGCTCACTTTGCGCTGATCTGTTCCAACCGTGGTGTAAAACCATCAGGAGAAAATGACCCAAATTGTGGAGACAAAACTCATGAATTTTGCACTACGACAACGCATTGGCGCATACCACTTTATTTAGAGTCCTTAGCGCAGAACAAGACCGTTAAAAAAAGACAAGTATATGTGCAAAAGTACTGGTTGAAGAACTTAACCTAGATGAACAGTACGTAGAAGGTCCAAAGAAACTTGGTTATTTTCGCGAAGGCAGGTTCTTCTTCTATAAGCAAGAGAAATAAAAAGAGGCCTATTTTCCCCAAGGATACACTTTAATTACCCTTAAAAAGATGAGGTTCTGTACTCTTCTCCGATGAA
Source organism: Dasypogon diadema (assembly GCA_006980735.1). NCBI lineage: Eukaryota > Metazoa > Arthropoda > Insecta > Diptera > Asilidae > Dasypogon > Dasypogon diadema. The sequence continues at coordinate 7,263 of QYTT01089542.1, read as the reverse complement.
TCAAAGCTAATTTCGATTCATTCTGATAGAATGAATCGTGTTATTAGATCAGCGGGAAAAAGCATTGATCCGTGTTATTGTAAAAAAACAATCCAGCATGCAGGTGGGTCTGTAACGTTTTGGGGATGATTCTCATCGATGGGAATAGGGCCCTTAAAGCCGTAGAAGACCGAATGTAGTGTATTATGTACTCGGATATAAAAAAACCGTTTCCCTATGCTGAAGAAATGCCTCTTACATGGCGATATCATCATGGTAACAATCCACACAAGGTTAAAGATGTCAAAATTTATTTTAAGAAGCCATCATGTAACCAGAGTCACATAAGGTCTGTTTAATGAGCCACTGCCCAGATTAGTCTGGATACCTTTGTACAACTTCATGAAAAGTGTCAAAGGCGCACGGATTTACCCATATTACTTCGGACAATTTCCACATTGAGGAGCTATTTGTTGACAAAAATCAGATTTGACACTTCACGAAGCATTCTATTTAATTTAGGGTTAAAAACACGAAGAAAAGATAATCAGAAACCGCTTTTATAGCTTCATTAAAACTGCACACTGAAGCTTTTTCCCAAATAATAATAATTTATTTAACAATGTGTACAAAGGCCTAACCTTATAACGTACATCTACAATGGAGGATTTAATTCAGGCAAGGAGAAACAGGAAAAAAATATAAATAAATAATAATAATAACAATAAAGAAATAAGCAAAGTAAACCAACTATGAGTAGACGGGAAGAACAATATCAAAGAAGAAAGAATCACATAACAAACAATGAATAAATTAATAATTACGGATTAAATAAATAAATTCACGCGTAAACAATCCGCTGTCACTACGAATGACAGTCCTCATGAGTTTGCCTTAAGTCCAGAGCATGGGCAAGAAAAGTTGTACGAGACTGACCGAGAATAATCGGACAGCCGTCAATGAACACTTTTTCTGGCAACCTTATACGCCTCCGTGCCTTCATTGAACATAGAAAGTTGTGTGAAGTCGTCAGGTAAAGTCCGTATAGCCGCATTAAACAGACCTATAATATAGCTATTTTTCTTGTTCCACACTTTTTCCCAAATTAAAAAATAACGGAACCATCTAGAACTACAAAGCTTTGCCCCAGGATATACTATACTTTTCTACACAAGAAACATAAAAAATGCTGTCTAATATCTTTCCGCAAGGATAATAGGGTACTCTTTGTATACCCTTATGTTATATATATGTATAGTAAATTTGAAGCAAGAGCCCGCAGTGTGTGGCCAGCGGGTATTGCACTTTTGGGGCTAAAAGTATGCAATTCACGTAATTTGGATTCAGCAAAGTTTCAAAAATGCTTTCTTGGTAATAAAGGATATTAAATTAAATAATTTAAGCCCGGGAAAGGAAACCACATTTTACTAGTCTACGACGCAGCGATTCGGTGCACTTAATAAAACCAAATCGAAGGTTTCCTCAGAGTGCCTTTAAGCGCGAAAAAAACGACCGCGTATTGAAACTTGGACTTGTTTGCGGTATTACTTCACCCTGCACGTTTACCACACCCGCAAAACACCCAACCAGATAAGTGAATTAATTAAATAATGGATAAATATAATCGCTAGCAGACCTGCTCTCCGCTGCGGAAAAAAACAACAGAACCAAACAAATTTGCGTTTTCTTTAGTGCTCCAATGCTTTGCGGTATCAGAACTGAACGCCTTATGACCTATTTACCTGTGTATTCTATCTTGCTGTTCCAATTCATCCTCCAGCTCGACAATAGCGAATAACTCGGCTTCACCGTCACGTCCAAATATGCCATTCGGGATTTTCCTCAGAAATTTCTTCAGAACACTGGCTATAGTGTGGACAGAGTAATTGTCGACATTAACCAGGCGGCCAGCTTGCAAAAAATGAATTAATTTCTTCATAGCGCCCTGATGTCCGGGTGCACGGAAAACATCGCGCCTCTGGGGTGCTTCCTTGTTCAGTTTTAATATCAATACGAGAAGTGGTCCTGGGATATCATTTTTGCAGACTTCGTCCAGTGGAACACCAAATTTCACTTTTTCCAGACGATACGGGTATGGGCCTGGCCCTGGGTGGCCACAAGATGTTACAACACTGCCAAGATCAGCTGCACGCCGATGCACTCGTTGCGCCCAGCTGGCCATTTCGTTTCAAGCAAACACAAAATCCACGCAAAACCTAATGATAAACTTCACAGAATGTCGTAGAAAATTTCACATTGAACAAATTCTTTTGCAATCAACCCTCCTTCATTCATAAAAAATGAAAACACAACAGAAAACTTTTCTCATTTCGGAAGAAAATTTTCTTTTGGCACACACACGAAAGCACTTGTTGTAACCATGTTGCACACCTACACGAGCTAAGATAAAATGTCACCGCACTTGCTGTGGTAGTTGTAGCATTTCTTGCTTTTTTCAAAATAATTTCCTTCAGATTTGAGCAGTTTGCAGACGTTCTGTACAATAAATCAAATGCACTCCTCGACAGAAAGGTGCGTTCTTCGATCAACTGCGAATATTTGTAAGTTCTAGACAACAACTTTCCTTACTTTTAAATCAGAAAACAAAAACTTGCAGTCAGTCGCCCTAATCTCACTTTCGACAAGGCAGAGGCGTCAAACAATCGACCAACCGAGGGGAGGACTCACACACAACAGACTGGGGATTTGATTTCACAGTCACAGAAAACTGGCGCCTTACAACTGCAATATGCCTCCAACCTAAACCTTACAACGTTGAGTTCTACTACTACTTGTCAAAACTTCTATTACTTCTCGACTACATTGAATTGAATCCAGATCCAGAGGAGAAATGTGTTTTTACTCTCTTTATCAAGTCTCGTTCTCATGGGTAATTTATCACTTTCCAACAACTGATGAATTCATAACTTCGTCTCTTTTACAAATTTATTCTCAAGTTACTATATCCACACCGCAATCCCTCTTTTGCATTTCCTACTTTTAGGAAGATGTAGAATTTATGCAAGTTCTCAAATGAAATTATTTTGAACTTGGATTTTTATGGAAGCGAACTTAGAACTTTGGCGAAAATCGACAGCGTAAATGTCAATTTCGATTTACTTAAATAAAGTGTGCTGCAAAATTATAGACGCACCACACTCTTAATCAGTCTCAGTCCTCGACCATACAACAAATATTTTCTTATGGGACTGTAATTATATCTATGAAATAAAAACACAAATTCTCAGAAGTAATAAAGCGGAATTGTTATTTAGTATAATTTTTGCAATAAAAATAACAGTTGCCTAGCTGATAAAAAAATGTCAGTGTAGTAAAGTTCTTTGATGTGATTTGTTTAGTCAAGTGCACCAAGTAAAAATGACGCGTGGGGCTACGTTATCTGATCATGAGAAAGGTAAAATTGGTATTTTTTAAAAGCAGGAAAATATGTAAAAGGCATTTCCCGGGAATTAAAGCGATCTAACCAAGAATTTAAGAATTCTTTAAAAAAAATCCTAGGGAATATGGCAGAGGAAAACGTTATCTGGAAGACCAAGGAAGCTCTCAAACTCAAAGCGTGATGAGAAAAAAATTAACAGTGCGGTTTCTAGTCCAACAATGAGTTGCAATGCAACGAAATGAAAAGACAATATACAACTTATCGGTATAAAAATCCACTTTCTGAAGGACTTTAGGTGCTAACTCCAACATGGTTAAAACTAAAACGTCTTAAGTCAGAAACTTAATTGTGACTTCTATTTAATTCCAAATCCGTATCGAAACTTACTCTTTTTTTGGCGGAAGGGAGGAATGCACTATGCACTTGGGGAACTAGCGCTAGCCCCCCGGCTAAACCCCGCTCCCTGTCTCTAGGCCACCCCCCGGAACCGTTAGACATTACTTCGGGGCGGTGGGTGACCCTTTGTTTGGGCTCTCCGGGCCCCCCGTCTAGAGGGGAGCCAACACTCCGTTCCCCCTGGAGACACAAGGTCAGCGTCCTTTCCCTTTTGAGGGATCTCTCCTCCCACGCCCTTAAGGTGCGGGATCTCTCCTCTTCTGCGGCCTCCCTCCTCTCCAGCACGCGTTTGTTCCGGTGGACGAATTGCCATTCCCTGGCTTGTAGGTCAATAGGAATGACCCCCGCGACCACCAGAACCGCCGGTTCCGAGACCGCGCGGTACGAGGAAGCAATGCAGAGCGCAGCCCATCTCTACACCGCCGCCAAGCGCTTGCGGTACTTTTCGTAAGGTTTATTTTTTAAATTAAGTAGGGTTATTTATAATAATTTCATGAAGACTGCATGTCGATCTCTGTTTGTAAATGAAACTGCTAATTCCTTAGGAAAATTTTAATTACTTTACAATTAATATAAAGGTTCGATTTTAGTAGTAGACGAGGTATTTTTACTTTCAGTTAAAAATTATACGCTTCTTATATATATATATAAGGCTTTGTGTCCCTAGATAGAGATACAAATGTCTAGCCCAAACTGCAAGTTGTACAGATGTGATTAGTGGAAAAGACGTTATAAAAAAATCGAAAAATATGACAAACTATTTTCAAAATAAACGGCTCATATCCGTCTCTTCTCTATTCAGAAGATTTGTGCTTTTATTCTGTCCAAATTAAATTAGTTCATTAATTATTACTTAATCATTAACTATTACAAAATGAGTGATGTGGAGTAATGTATAAGAACTTAGCACTTTAAAATCACACGAAATAACGAACAGTCTCAAATCATTGAATATTGCTTTCACAGAAGCTCACAATTCTGATAAGTATATATTAATAATTTTTGTAGTGTCGAGCTGCAAGTTATTCTATAAAATTACGTAAAAGTATTCCGAGATTTACAGTTTTAGTAATTTTAATACACCGGAATTTAACATCTGGGTGTTTTTATACTCTAGATGTTGGTTATCATAGCTTTGAGCAAACGTTTATAACGCATAAAAATATTCACGATACACAGAAATAAACTATATTGCCATTAATTGGAGAAGAAAAGAAATCGTTTAATAGATGATATCGAAACCGCTTTGTGCTTTGAGCTGGAGATTTGGAATTTGACATACAAACAGCCTATTAAAATTGAAACAAGTTCGAAAGTGGGATAACTCTTATATATGTAAAATAAAATTAAAAAGCGCATTATTTCTTCTAAAACGAAAACACTTCGAAATAGGTCAAAAAATCAGGCACACAGGTACATTATCGGGATAATGTACCTAACGCAAAATGTGTTGTCGCTTGCAATCTCTGCATTCCAGAAAGTTATTTTGAAAAAAAAAGATTTGCAATATATGTCTTTTTCTTAAAGGTCTACATAACATAAAAAGTGTACAAGAGTTAGAGAGGCGGTGGAATATTTCGAAGAATTTCCAAGGGTCGCGTATGTGGTTCACTCATGGACCAAAATGATCTATAGGGGTTACTTCTAGGTCAAATAACCTGTTGAATTAATACTCAGTAATTATAGATTTACAAACAAAATGTTGGTAAATGCACGATATAAAGAGCGGCTCACTTGTAATGCCCTAAAACAGTTATCATATTGACAAATAAACTACATATTGATTAATGGATAGTAAAGAATCCTTTGATACCTATGCGGCCTGTCTGTCCACACAATAATTCGAGAACCTTTCGAAATTTACTTCATTAAATTTGTGAAATCAACTTTGCGTTGGGCAAACTCTTTACAAAGAGTTACCTTTCAATCCTATAGTATTTTCATATAACACTGGTTTCTCTACTTTAAAACGAAATCTTTCATGTTCTATAAAAATTGTTAAGAATAAAAGTTATTAAAAGTATTCCAAATGTTATTTTAACGTACAATCCATCTTTATTGATTTATTTATAATTATATATTTTTAAAGCTTTTTCCTTACCACAAGTGCAGTGCTAAAGAGTGCAGCTAGTACAAGATTTCAGGCTGAAGATAGTAGGATGGCATGCAGACTTGAACGACTGCTGCGAATATGTAAGAATAAGTAGCCGCGGACAATTTACTACATACTTATTACTTTCTTTCTAAACCAATTATAGTCTTTTTTAACTGTTCAAGATCTCTAGTTTGATTTTTGAAACCGGTGTATCGCACCACATCTACAATTTCTAGAGAGATTGCAAAATTTTCAGTTTTCTGTTCTTTTCATTATTTGATTTAATAGAATGCAATTTATTTCTCGTGAATAAAATCTAATAAGCAATAGTAAGGAGAATTTATTTATATCATGAGAGTCCAACTAGCAAATGTTCCCCCGTACATCAAATAGTGCATGAAGTCAGGGAAATTTCCTCGTAAGGGGTGCACATATAATTCTGTTCCGCGAAACCTCTAAGCCCCACGAACAGAATTATTTCCTTTTTAATTTTGGACGCCGTTCTCTGCGACTAAAAATTAAAACTACAAGAAGCATCAAATAACCCTAAATTCTTGTCCCTTATGGTTTTTCAGTAAGTGACAACACGAGAAATAGGTTTGATTTGTGCAGCAAATTTCTCTCCAAGGTCCGCACTTTTGTAGACATTTCCCTCTGGTTCTCTTACCCTTTTTTTCCTATAAAATCGGTTTGAATAAAGCCGCAGGAATAAAGGTATGGAATGGCCCAATGAGGTTCTTAAAGCGACTAAATGTAGCAACTAAAAAGTGTGATTTGTTTTACTTCATCTCAATTTAAGTTTGAAATTGTTTAAGTAAACATTTCGGTTTTTACAAAGTAGAAGTGCACTATATTTAATCGTATTATCTGCTAAGGGAATAAAGCGATTTTTTTTTACAAGCAGTTTGTTGTTGTCAACTAAAAAACTTGGTGGCGTTTTATTATTTTCTGTTTCCTTTAGACAACAGTGAACTAGGGAAAATTTCCGTATCAATGAAAAGTTTCTAACAATTATGTAGGCATGTAAGCTTGTACGAGAGTTGCGGTTATATTTTAAGCGAGTAGCTTGATTGTATAGTGAACTTTTCCTGGATTTAAAGTCTTTTTGTGTCGTTATCACTGCTAAAATTTTTCCTAATATTCAAGCATGTGGGCGACTTCTAGAGACTTTTTGTCTCCAATCTAGCGACTCTTCCGCACTGTGGGCAACTATTACTTAGTTTCCATGCACAAGGTTGAGTTGGAGTTGAGTTTTCGTTGAGTTTATAAAATGGCCGGTTAACCTGAAGTGTTTCCATGAGCACTTGTGGAGTTGAGTTGACAGTTGGCATTTGTCCGATATGCCCCTTTTTTCAAATTCAGTTCTCACAATTTTAAAAATGTCCTTTCTCCT
>QYTT01089540.1:10313-31115 GCA_006980735.1 Dasypogon diadema | reverse complement strand
TGAATTTTCAAAATTCCAACTGCATTTGATAAGGAACACTAAAAAAGGGGGCAAAACTCGGATACCCTTTCCTTGGAATAAATAACAAAAAAACTATCACTAACATTACTAATTTTTTTAGGCTTACAACTACCGCGAAGCGTAAGGGCTGAAATATGTACACGTTCCGTTTTATAGTACATTTAACTTACCCAGTCATAAATCCTATTGCAAAACGGAACGTATGTGTCCATACAATGTACGCTGTATGTATACCCAGCAGGAAAATGAGTATTTGATGAAAATAATAATGAACGTTGTCTTGCAAGAAAGGGTATAAGGTCTTGTTATACATTAAAAAAGTAAAAAGTAATGTGTGAATTGTTCGAGTTTTGCGTGAAATGCAAAGATTACGCACTTCTCTTTTCTTTGTTACTACGGTTTTATGTTTTGTTGCTTTGTGGTACACCTGGACCTTTTTTTACGTGGCTTTTTTATACGCAATTTTCCACGTGATTTTTTCTAGGTGGTCTTTTCACGCGAGTCCTTCCTTTTACGCGGTTTTTTTACACGGCTTGCTTTCTGTTACGCTATTTTTCAACGCATTCTGCTTAACGCGGTTACCAGTTATATATGTACTAGTACTAGTTATATTTGCTACCAAAAATTCTTAAAGAAAAAACTAAAACTAATTTTTCCTATGCAATTAACGTTTACGATGTCTTTTTTACTGGCCTTTGCGCTGCTTTTTCGACGCGATTTCTTGCTTTTACGTGTTTTTTTTTGCGACTCCGCTTTGATGCGATTTTTTTGCACGATTTGTTACGCGGTACGCATCCTCCGCGTAAAAAAGGTCCAGTTATATATTTTGTACATGTATGTTCATATTCATGGTGTAAATGTTAAGTGAAATTTTTCATTCTGTTTTGAAAATTCTGTGATGCAGATGCGTTTTGATAAGGTGCAGTAATTAAAAAGTTTAAAAAGTAATAAAAAATATATGAAAGTGAATATCTTGGTAATTAATATTAATGAATTTTATTATGCATATCTGAGCAAGGATAAAAACATTTAAAAGCACTTATTTTATTAATAGAAATCAACATCTTTTACAAAATTAGCATAAGAATTAACAAATATTAATTCAAAATATCACATATCCACTTTTGCACTCATTTCAAATAAAATATATATAACAGAACGGTATTTGGTTCAGAGCCCTTTGTTTTTTATTACTTAAACATTACACCTAAATAGTTCGCAGCCGTAGTTCGTCAATACTTCCTGGTCGTTTTTTTAGAATAACCCATAAGTTTTCTATGAGGTTCAGATCCGGATTTTGAGCCGGTCATCTCATAATATTAAATTTTTGCTTTTCTAACCAAGATTTAACAAAACCAAAATCTCCATCTTGTTGTAAAATAATTCCGTTTTCAAGATATTCAATAAGATTCGAAAAATTTTCTAGCAAACTTGTAAGATATTGTTCCTTACGCGTTATACCTATATAATTTTTACAAGCAGATCCAAATTGCACTAGTTGAAACAGCCCCAGATTGCCAAGAACTTGGTGATTTTGCAGTAATTTTGTCATGAAAAGCAAATTCGAAACTGACCTTAACATGTTCTTTTTTCAAAGGGGTTAGTTTCTACTGTGTAATAAGCCGTAGATATCTCAGAAGACTTTTTAAAAGGGAAAGGGAACAAATTTTTAAAAGAGTACAACAGAAGAGTAACCTTTTTTCCTTTTTGGTATCGTCACCATTAAAATATTTAGCACGAATGCTTCGAATGAAATTCGACGTACTGGAGAAGGTAAAAGAAGGTGATTATTCCAGGGGAGACCGCGAAGGGCAAATCTCAAAAACCTTCGTTCGTACTGCCTGAATACGATTGATGTGAACAGCATAAAAAGGAAACCAAACCAGACTAACATATTCGAGGATAGGTCGGACAAAATTACAGGAGAGAAGTCTGAAAATTAAGGATTAATAAAAACCCTGGACCAGCGCTTGACGAAACCCAACACAGAATTAGCTTTATTAATAGAAATCATCAATCTGATCCTCAAACGAAAAATGATAATTCAATAGCACACCATAGATCCTTAGTGCAATCAAGTCTGGCCAGAGTGTGGTTATCAATGGTGAATTTGAAATTCGGTCAAGTCTTTTCACACGAGAAGGACAAGCAAGTGCATCTTTCAACGTTTAAAGGAAGACTATTTAGAAGGCGTAGTATTTAAAAGGTGACAATCAAGCTCAGTTGAAATCTTGCAAAAAATCTTCGCGTTGTCAGCATAGCAAAGGATTCTCGAGTGGAGACAGAGCATTGATAAAACAGAACATTGATAAAAATTATGAAAAGAAGGGGACCAGGTTGGCTACCCTGCGGCACGCCGGATGTGTTGCGGACCCGATAGGAAAGCGCCCTGTGAAACAGGACGCGCTGAAAACGTTCAAAAAGATAAAAGCGGACCCAGTCAACAAAACAAGGCAGAAACCCGAGACAACTTATGGACAAGATCTCACCATTGAGCCACTTTGACCAGGTACTTTTTACGAAAAATGTGGAATCGTACGTCGCTTGCACATATCTTAAAAAGTTCATTCAATATTCCGTAAATTTAGTTTTCTTTGTTTACGTAAAGTGTTATTGATCCTATTCTTATAAAAAGAATTTTTTAATATTTTCGATTTTTCTCTCATTGTACCTTTTTGTGATTTTTGTGACTTTCCTTGTACTGTATGCGAAAAAGAATGATTTAAATTCATTATTCACCGTTTTGAAATGGCTGTTATATTTTCAGATTCATACAAAAACAATTTAAAGGGTGCATTATTTCTATAGAGTAGGTGTATGCTTAAGCAAGTTTATCTTCCCTTTTAAACATTTCTTTTGTCCTTGCATTCTCTCCCTCAGTGTTCTATTACATCCAATTTTAATAATTATGAGAGTTATCCATCCCGGACAAGAGAATCCCGCATCAACAACTTAAGAATATGTCTAAGATATTGCTAATTCATTATAAAAAAAAACATGTACAGGCTATTGATTGTGGTATGCTGTTACCTTTCAATGTACTCTTTCTGACGAGGAAGTTTTTGAGTCCGACGCACTAAAAATAGAGACAAGGGACACATGCAGGAAGAAGCGCATTCATCAAATATGTCCAGGTTTAAATTAAAAAAAACACTCTAAATTCAACAAATGGGAGCGATATTTACGCTCTATGGACGATAGGAAATTGGTTGGTGGACTAAAACAGTGCTTGCACTGAATTTCTGGCAGGGCAAATTACAAATCCAAAACTTTTGCCTGTACATTTCTCTGTCAATTAAGAGTAGTCTCGGAATTGGTAAGAAGCTAACTCTGTCAAAAACGAGGACACAGGATAACTGCAATGATTTTAAGGAACCATTAACATTCGTAACACTATCAGGGCCATAAGAAATTAAAGGTTAAAGACCAAATTGTAGTAGGCATACTAAATGAGTCCGCAAGGTGCTGTAAAGCAATCAGCAAAGCCAGGACGACTAGCATCCTTCCTCATTCCACACACGCACATCCCAGTGGTTAAGTGGCATACATTAAACTGACATCTGAATATGTCTACTGGACCAGTGTTCGTGTGCTGCCGTAATGCAATAATGTTATCCATGATAAATGAATTGGGGCTTCTTAATTACTCCCCAAACTGTCGTATAGGCATTTCGCCTTTATAAGAAATGTAACTCAATTTGGTAATACTCTCTCTTGGCATGTTAAAGTTTCCCACCCCAAATCTTGGTCGACCTCAACATCCTGATTCACATCTTGTGAGAGACCTCAGCCTTTAAACACCTCTCACCCCATCCCAACTGAAAGTCAGCATCTAGGACTAGAACGCTGTGGAACGCTCGGGTCCCCATATGAGGGGACAAACTTGTACTTCGTTCAGCATGGTTGCATGGGGATGGACAGCCATAAATTATTTGGCTTTGCCTAATGCCCTTCGAAATAAAAATTAATTCTGCTACTCATTTGCAAGAATTTGGCAATTCTTTGGATTACTTGTTTTGCCCCACATCTTCGTTATGAAGGTGTTCAGCCCTTCACTTAGACGGCTGTCTAAGGTGACCACTTAGCCAACGATGCCATCAAGAGCGCCGCTGTCCAACAAATTGACAATAAATTTTAATTTCAGGTCCTTTGTATCGGATATCTAATATAGGATTGGTGGAGTATTTCGGATACCCAATATGAGTATGTGATGCTAAAGGACTCTCGGATCTATGCGAACGTGTGTTTATATCTGGGCAGCTGATAGAAGGGCAGAACCAGGATAAGTTTTCAAGGACGACGAAATTGTAGCAGCGCCTCTTATCTGCATGTGATGAATGGCACCCTTGTGGCCACTGGACCGCCATTTCTCAACCTGTCACAGACACCTATCGCTCCATTACACATAGAACCATTACACAATGTTTGTAGACACTTTGATAGGGCCTGAGAATATGCTTTCATGTGCGTAGCAAGTTAGCTCCTACCTAATGCGTCTTTGGAGCTTCATATAAATTCTAACCATAGGTACGCAATCTACTTCTTTACTTGGTGCGGCGACTGCTTAAATACTGGAAACAGGAACGGTTTGGTCCTTTGGGAAGCTATTTGCTTGCATGTAGGCACAAATTGAGAAAGAAAAGGCGAAAAGCACATTTCGGAAGAGATTTACGAGTTTGCAATTTGCCCGCTTGTCAGAACAGTTGTTCTCTACCGGAAACAATTTGTTTGAAATGCAAACCTGCCCACATATTGTAAGCAGGTGTCTATTTTTGAAGTACTTTGGAATAATAATTTAATTAAGAGGAAATATGTATCAAGTTTTGCCGTACAATTGATAAAAAAGACACCACAGTATTGTTTGAGGTTGTTTTATGTGCAAAAAAAGAAAACTGTTTGGATGTGTGTGGAAAACTGATTTTGAATAAAATACAGGTTTTATTTTTAGTATTTTAAATTTTTAGTATGGACAAGTTTCTTGGCGGGAATGTAGTACAAATAGAGTCCGGACCAAAACAGGGAGTTGAATGATCCACGAATGCTTCGCAATTTCAGAAATGTTTTCGGATATTATTCAAAATAATCTTCAGTCAAATTATGAATTTAAATGGTGAAAGTAAGAATCAAAAGGCGGACCTATTTCCAAACTTTATTCATTCATTATTGATAGAAATGAAAACCTCATAATTTAGAGAAAAGAAAAGAAAATCGTTTAATCATTTGTAATTATCTGCCGTTGGGCGTGAATTAGCGAAAACAATATTGTGGAGAATTCATTGGCTGAAAGAGTTCCTTCAGTCTCAATCCACAAGAAACAATGTCCCTCAGTAGTTTTTAAATTGTAAATGGTAAAATTGTGCACAACTACTTTTGTTTTAAAATATGAGCTACAAACATTCGACTTTGGACAGATAAATACAGACTAGAGGTCCATGGTGTGCACATAGTCTTCTATTTCCTTGTCACTCACCATTTCCATTCTTGCTTTGTTTTTTAATTCTTTATGCAGTTGGTAAGATTTTGTATCTAAATTTCATTGCTTAAAAGCAATACATGTATCATATTCATCTTTCTTAGGTCTGAAGAGACTAAAAACTTATCTGCGAAGCAATTAGCAAAGGTTGAATAAAAAGCGTATTCCTTTGCACGATATTTACACCACTAGAAGTAGAATTTATAAAGGCTTTGATTTCAAATCCAATTCGGCTCTAAATATTTTTTACTTGTAACAGCTCTGCAGTAATGAGAGTCAAGTTTTGGCAGTGAGGAAAGTGTTAGGAAAATGCCAGCCTCGGCGGAAGAACTGACCAGCTAACTTGTGTTTACGAGGTCAAGTCCACTACGCAAAGCACAGCTTTGCAAAATACTCAAGAAGGTCAGCAGTGAAACACCTGCTACTTGCATACTTGCCAAGTGTCAGCATGACCTTAGCCAACATTCCTTGGCTGTGAAGGATCGCGGTAGCAAAGAACTTAATGTTTATAAACTTCCGGCTTTGCTCGATACTTCACAAGGTAGACGCTTGAAATATTCGCAGAATATTTAGTTATATTATTCACTTTAAAAATAAATAAATAAATTAAAATAAAATTAATTAATTAATTAATAAAATAAAATTAATATGGGGCTCCCATACAACAGACATGATTTTTTTGCCGTTTTTATAGATAATGGTACGGAATCCTTCGTGCGCGAATCCGACTCGCACTTGGCCGGTTTTATTCAATTTCGGGCAGCCTAATCTCCGATCTTAAACGTAGATATTCAAAAACATTGCCTTGCAAACTTGCACGTTATTTTCATTTTTTTTTATAAATATCTCATACTTAAATAAACATGATCTTCGTTATACGTTTTCAATTTGGCGGTGTCGTGCTCGACTTTGTGTACCCTTTTCAATAAGTTCGCTGACGACTAGCTTCTTATCCTGCCACGACTTATTCCAAAAGTATTTAAAAGTACTTACTGTCTTCTTCAGTAACGATACTGCAACCAGCTCTTCGGCATTCGCATCTAGACTTCTCTTTCGAAAAATCATATGACCATTTCCCTTTAATTTTTTTGGTTCTTTTGTACTTTTTACCTGTATTTCTATTTATCTTGTTTGCATGCTTTAACCATTGTTGTTCGTTAACCTGATGCCTCTTTTTACGACTAGCCCTAGACATTCTTGAAGTGTTCTCACTATCAGTTATTTTATCGTAGGCTTCAGTACCTGTACAGTTAGAAGTGTTATTGCTGGTAGAATTTTGTGATGAATCCACTTTCAAATTAGAAATATCAGAACTTTCGTGGGAGCTTTTTTTCAGTAACCTCTCCGGGAAACTGCATTTAACATTTTGAAAGCTTTGGTGAGGGAACTACGTGTTAAAATGCATTTGGCGTGAGAGAGCTTTTAAATGGAATTACAAGGTTTTAGAATTGAAATTTTTGAAGATTTCTACTTCATATTTTTCAAACGTTTTCATACCAGGTACGCACGGTATTGAAATCTTTCAGAATCAACGACATATGTATTTGTTAACAATATTTGGTATTATGGTGAAATCAATTTGCATAATAAACTAGTTAAAAAAGGAAACAAATTATTTTGAAAGAGTCTATAACATAATAACATAAGGAAATCAACCATTTAAATGGCTTTCTGGAAGTGCTGCAATGCAATAGAATTCCTACTTTCTTGGGTACCATTTGTATGGAAATCGTCCTTCAAGGATTTCTGTTTAACAGTTCGAAAAATGGTTCGTCCGGTACCTCGTCAGTGATTGTTTTTTGTCCCTTACGATGCCATGATTGAAAAGCAAGCCTAAAGAAATGTTGATAGAAAATAATCTTTTTTGACATTTGTTTACTTATGTAAGAAAAAATGTCAACAACTTAACATCGATTTTATATCATCGATTTTTATTGGGGACCTCCACATAAACTCAACCTGTACCAACTTTGTTGACCCCTGACTAGACGAAAGAAAAAATGAGAATTGGCCAAAAGTAATTAGAAGATCGAGTTCTAATAGTTCAGCTCAAAAAGGATATTCGAAATTTTACTGTTCTGCTAGATTTTGTCTTGAGGACTAAATAGTGAAGGCGGCTCGATGCGCGGATATCTCGAGGAAAGAATGATCTGCAAAGAGTCGAATCAGAGATTTCGTTATAGGCTCGAATATTACTTCATACCCTGTAATTTCTAAACGAAGCACTCTGTGAATGCTTTAAACCTTTTGAAAGGGTGGCGACAGTATGCGATTGTGGTACATCAATCGAAAAGAGAGTAAATAGGCTTTAATATTGCGAAGAGAAAAGGGGGTGTTAATGGCCGTTTAAAAAAAAATCCATTATTTCGAAAAACAGGTGATGAAAACTCCAAAATTCGGATTTTAAATATTTATATCTCCGGAAGGGTAAAGGGAACGGGAGTGAGGAATGGCTCCCTTGAAAGCCTATAAAATTGGCTATTTAGCAAAAATGACCTGTGATGACAGAGTACATTCGAACCAGAAAATTGATTGGCCGCGTTATCACATATCCGTAGTCCACCCTGTATAATTTTTATGAAAAACTTTATGCTTGGCGCTTTCTTCTGCAAGTTAACAAAAGACTCGAATTCATTAAATGATGATTTTGCTTAAATTACCTAATTTAAAAAAATCCTAAGCCCAGTTTTATTGCAACCGTTTCTTTGCCGTAAATAAAAGGTAAACGTCTTAACATGTAAAGAAGTATTCAGAATTTGAGAGGTCTTTTGCAGTGGCTGTTTTAATATTTCCAGTGAATAAATTACAGAAGTCATAGTACGAAATTTATTTTTCAATGTAATGATCAAAAATGTAATTATTAATTTACCAATACCTTTTACTTTATAGCATAAGTGAAACATCCTTAACACATTTAAGTCTTTCATTTGAACAAAAATTTGCCAGGCGATACCTTCACACTTACAATGAAAATTGGGTTCCAAGTCAGCAATTATGACAAAAGCTCTAATTACAGCTAGAATAACATTTTAATGGGATCTAATTAATTAAAAAAGCAAGAAACCGTGTGCACCACCCACATTTTGTTCTGTCCTATTGTTACCACTACCATCTTTACTCTGTGCCTTTTTTAAAGGAACTGGCGGTAATATTATGAAGGAAACTGAATTTGAAGGTCCTGAAATTTGAAGGAGAAAGAAGCGAGTCGAACAGCAAGTGCACGAAAAATACAGTCGGCAAATGGAGGCGAATGGCAAGGAAATGGGGTCTTCATTAAAATGGTTAATGACAAAAAATTTTCCCTTTACTCTTAATGGGCTGTCGACAGCGGGAGTTTGCCTTTTCTCCTGACTTGTCTCTCTACCAGTATTAGAATTTTGTTTCACTTCCTGAAGTGTTGCCGGAAAGCCCCACCGAAATCTTCTCATTTACTTGAAAGAGGAAATTAAATTTTTACCCCTTTTTTACCATAATTGTAACTAAGCATAGTCTTCATTTACTTGTTGGCAACTTTCAAGGAGAAAACGGAAATTATTTGCATTCCATTGAATTTTGATGAACTAAATCATATTTTGGATACTTAAAGAAAATTTTCTTAATCTATTCAGAAGAATATTAAAATACTGTATGTACGTACGAATAGTTATATGAGTTGTTTATTTTGAAAGTGGTTTAAGTCCACTTTTACAACCAGGGCAAAAATTAATTTTAAATGGCTTATTTTACAGTTACATTTCGATTTTTACTGAAATTGAGAAATGTGACAAACCACTTTCAAAGTAAACGGCTCATATATAGTTTGGCAATTCATTTTTGTAGCTTAATGTATAAGATTGATAAACTACATGGAAAAATTTTATTTAATCCGTTCCTACAAATTTTAAAGATGAATTTCATTTAAAGACTTACCTACCATATGTACCTATCCTTCAACATATATATATAAGATCTTTATAAGAGATAGATGATTCGCCATTGTAATTATTGATATCGTCCATAAAGTGGGTATGATGACTTAAGGGTTTTAATGCTCGCTGACTCCCTTGAACTTCCCCAACCCAGAATTTGATTTAGTTACAGATTAGGTTTTGGCGAGGGACACACACACACACTTAGGGACGCCCCATAAACGGGCCACCGGGACGTCACAGGGTGGATTCGGCTCGACTAAGGGGGAGTCACAGACACCAGACTCCCCTCACCGCTAAACAGGTAGGAGAGCGGAGCCCCTGCATCTCGGCCTCCCTCCCCCCTCATTTTTTGTATTTTTTTATAATATTTTTGTTCCTTTTCCTTGTTTTTCCCTTTTGTTTTCCCCCTTGTCTGTTCTCTTTCCTTTTAATTTTCGAGGTTTTTTTTCTGTTTATTCTCCTCCTTTTTTCTCCTTCCTTCCTTGCCTTCCTCCCTCTCCCTCCCTGTTCTCCTCCCTTTTATCTTTCCTCGGAACGATTTTTTTTTTTAATGGGCACTCGGAGAGGGCGGAGGTTCTAGTTTAACCCACCCCACTTCCTCGCAAGCTAGCCGGCAGGTGTGCCAGCCGCCACTAGCCCCTGCGAGGCATCTGGGCCAGAGCATCGCAGGAGCGACTGAGCCTGTCCTGGAGACTCTGAGGGCGAGCTCTTGGGAGGGCTTCGGTCTGGATGCTCGTCTCTCATTAGGGCAAGGTCCATGACGAAGCCTCCTGAGGGTGAGAGCTCCTCCCGGCTTGCATCAGCCTCTCATCAGGGCTGAGATACGAGTCGGGAGAAATACTCTCGTGCATCGGGCATCCTACGAGATCTCCCGGCTGGCTCAGTCTAGAGCATGAGGCTCACTTGAGTATCAGCTCAGGCCTGCACGGCCAGCACTCCCACACCTAGTCCCATTACAATATGCATATTTTCGTGACGATCGCAAAAATTTCTGAAAAAAAATTAAAAAATAAAATAAAACTTCCATGTAGCAGTCCTCTGAAGGAGTTGACCGATTTGGTAAATTTTCTGCCAGGATATTTAGATTTTACTAAAGTACTTGCGTGCCGAATTTTATCCATCTACTTCGAAGCATTCTCGTTTTATAAGGACAATATCGATTTTTTATTTGACATAGCTGGAGGTTTCATATGACAACTCTATAAAGGAGTTGTTCAAATTGGCCCATTTAAGAAGTTGATCTTTAATTTTTAATAAAGTATCTGTGTAGCAAATTTCAAGTCTCTAGCTTAGGGCGTTCTTGAGATAACTCGTGGACAGGCAGGCAGACAGACAGACGGACATCTATTAAATGATTTCTTGTCTTCTCCCATTAATGGCAATGTAGTTTATTTCTATGTATCTTGGATATTTCGATGCGTTACAAACGTTTGCTCAAAGCTATAATACCCTACATCCAGGGTATGAAAAGGGGGATACAGGAAATGGTAGTCCGTCCCATTTACGTACAATTCAGATCAAGAAGGATTCTCCGCCGATTCTACACTGTTCTGCTAGATCTTGTCTGAAGGGCGTAAGGGTTATGGCGGTTTATTGCGTGTATATTGCGCTTAGGGAATAATCCACATTCTTAAGGAAGCAAGTTATTGCGGCAATCTCCATTAAAATAGCGTAAGACAAGCGACATTGCGATGAGCTTTTCTTTGGAGCTTATCCAAATCGGGCAGTGCAGTGAGTTTAATTTACGTCTGGGTCTAATAGTCTAATATGAGCCTCGTATATGAGTGCTACATCAGAAGTTGTAAAATATTTCTTGTATTGATGCAGCAAGCACAGGCACTTCATCGCATTCTTTGTAACAGCAAAGATGTGCTCCGTCCAACTAAGGTCGTTGGATGCCCAAAGTCAACTCGACTCGTCCTACCCCTGAATTTTAGTATTAGTTTTAATAATATCATCGTTGATTGATAACTGTGAATTGGATTGGAGTTAAAAGATAAGGATCATTAATGTAGAGAAGAAAGAGAATGGGGGATAATACAGAACCTTGCCGAACACCGGCGTTAATATTATAAGCGTTTGGCAGAGTGCCAAACCCTGTCAAAATCCTTGAACATCGTTGAACATCTCACGCAATCACTTCCGATTCGCCAAAGTTATGGAGACTGTGTTGCCACTCCGGTGAAATGCCCGGTCCGGAAGCCATATCGGCGATCATGAATCAGGTGGAATGTCTCGAGGTGTTTTATCAATTGTCCGGATCTCAAAGACCTTAGACAAAATCGAAGTAATTGCTACTCGTCATACCTCTCCCTTTTTAGGAATTAACTGAACACGGGAAAGTTTCGATAATACATAATAGCAAAATACCTTCAGAATGCAAAAAATTAATATTGCTGTAGTTTTCAGCTAATAACTTTCCAAATCGATTGGCTATCTCTCTAATACTTGTTTAAGGATTAAGTTATACAGGGTGCATATTTGTTCGACCATTCTACGTCTTGCACTTGCATATCTTCTATTATCAGTTTGCACTTTCCCCAAGTCATCGAAACAAAGTCAAAATTCAGTGGGTTAGAATTGCGTTTTTTTTTGCCTTCTTTGCAAAGAAGGAGAATCTGTTCTGCTATTAGAAGGTCTGAAAGATATTCCAATTCGAGTCATCCTATACGTCGTTAAGAGAACGAGAAGATTCCTGAGTTAGGTTATCCATTTCAGGTGTGGGTAAAGCGACGAAAGGCACAAAATTTTGCATTTTTTTTATAATGATACAACAATACAACATATCATGAATAACTCTATGGCATTCCTAATATGTAACTAATAGCAGCATATTGTTAGATTGAACAAGGAAATAATTAAGCAGTAAATTTCAAGTCTTAAAAGTCTGGTCTCAATAGTGGTTTTTTATTGTCATGAAGTCACTGGCAAGGGGAGTAATTTCTGTAAAACTCTTGGTGGTGTTAATAGTAAACAGGGAGCCAGTAATAATCCTATTAAAAGAATTGTCAATTGAATTCCTTCGAATTCCGTCTGTAATCCCTAAATTTAAATTCCAAATGGAATTCGTCGGACTACAGAATAATAGAATCCTATTAGCATGATGCCGACCAACAAACGTGTTTTGATTGAAGATATACTTCCCGCCCAATAAGTGGAATTGGGGAGGTAAATCTTTGAATGAGTTTCTCTACAGCTATAGTATCTGAAGGCTGAAGCATAGAGTTCATTGATCACTGAGTAAAAAGTAAGAAACGTCATTTATCACGCGCCCTTAATGAGAGCGAACTTTTTGTTAGCAGTCTGGTATGTCGTCGATGGGAAACACACTTGCTTTCACCCTCTTTGTAAGAGGTTTTATTGACTGTCGTGATTTGTTTGATAGGAAAATGTCTTTTTAATGATTTAAAGTATTCTGAAAATTTGTTCGCACCACGAGCTTAAAGAAATTGTGTTCATTTAAATACAATAGAGTGCAAAGTTTAGCTTAGACTTTAGTCCGTAAATAAAAAATTATAACATTAATCAATAGCAAGTTGAAGCAGAGATGCTATTGGAGGAAAGCTAGATGGATAAAGTTCAGTACGAGTGAGTGTAGAAATGCCGATTGCCATTGATGATGAATTTATCGTTTTAAGAAGCTTTAGGGGCTTATTGTCTCAAGGAGCTCAAGAACAGCAAAGCCGCTACAGTGGACTGCATTCTTGTGAAATTTATAGATGGTAGTCCATCCATTTGGAATGCATATAGCATAGTTCCAAATAAATTATGACTTCAGGTAGATAGAGTGATGCGTTGCCAGCGATATTATAGAATAGACATGACTCATTGGAATATTAGAAAATTCTAAAAAGATCCTCAAGCAACAAAACAACTTTGCGAATTTCGAATTTTCGTGGATTCAGTCTTTCAAAATAAGAAAAAAAGTAAAATTGATTTTTTTAACCTAACAATGTAGAAACCTCACTTGAATCAGGATCTTGATATAAATAATAAACTGGGTGCGAATGGTCTACCCACACTGCCAACATTTGGCCATTTTGTCTTGCTTTTGAAAATTTAATTGTTATAAAAAAAATCGCCCATTCAAATTTTTTGCAACCTTATCAGGTGTTTATTATGCAATTATGTGTCGAATGAAATTGGTCCGCAGTCGATATCATTTTTTGTTCTAGAGATATTCGAGACGAAAAAAAGTTCACGAACGTACGAATTAGCATACGAACGTACGTACATTCGCACACACAGACATCTTTCTAAAACGATTTATTGGAATTCTAGGGACCTCGAAAAGTGGAAATATGTCGAAATTTTCAATTCTAAAAATCGAACCCATTACAATAATCTCCAAATGGGAAGTTAATAATAGATCATTTGAGAAAGATGGAACAGTTGGAAGTACCGCATATGACTTTTGGGCTCTAAATAAGAAACTGGCACTTAAACCAAAAATAGAAAAAGACGAAAAAAATGAACACGTGCTCTTTATCTCCCCCATTCTGTATCGTCCTTAAAATCAAACCCATCCGATAAATGGGAAGAATTAAAGACAATCTTTCCAGATCTTTATAAGCTAATAGGATCATTTTTAATAGCAACTGCCTTCTCTGTAGAAAATTTGCTTTCTAGGGCTAGAAGAAAAATAACGAAACACAAAGACATATTACTCGGCAAATATTTAGATGAGTTTTTAGTGTAGTAATTAGAGAATTACTTGTGACTGTAATCATATAATTTTTTCGGTAGAACTAATTATGTGTATAAGATGAGATATATTTTAAAAGGCTATAATGTATACTGAAATCAAATATATGTGTTATAAAAATTCTTCCTATTTTGATTTTAATGCATTCCCACCCTTCTTGTTATCCTGACCCTCTTGATCTTACCCTTAGCATAGTGAATCCCTTTATCTCTCTTACGTGATCCAGAATTCTCCTATCCCTGACGAGTACCATATACCTTCCCTCTAAATCCTGGGCGCCGCCGGCACTGTTATCTTATTCACAAAGAAATTCAACAGTGTCAGCTCCAGAACAGTTCCTTGTGCTAAAAGCGCCCGCGTCAAATGTGAGGATAGCTGGTTATTGTATATATGCAGTATGCTGATTGCGGCGAGCACCTCAACTTAATCCGCATACCCTTCTACATTAAAGCAACACCACCGTCGCTTTTCTGATCTGCCTCGAATCCAGATATACCTTCAAGTATTTAACCTTTCTAGAAATCTCAGATGCAATAAACATTCAAATTTCAAACCCTTTGTCTTCCTATCGTTTTTGTCTTTCTCGCGTTGATAGCGAGACCCCGTTCCTCACACCACACTTCCACCACTCGGAAAGCAGTCGTCATGATATTAACTGCTGTGGACCTGAACTTGCCCTTCGCCAACAATGGACGTCATCTGCATGCCAATGAAGTGTGGGTAGAGTGTAAGGAGTTAACGGTGAAATTCCACAGGGAAGGAAATAGCAGTCTTCCCTGTAGACACCCTAACACTCGCGTGACCGGTCTGAATCATGATTGCCCTGTTGCTCAATGGATGGCCAACAACCATTTCACCACGACCAACCTAACATCCTAGCAAAGCAATTTTCAGTTTCCTATGAGGAAATTTATCGATGGCCCTTCTATATCTATCCCGTCCAAGCCGCCCGGAGATTTGAAAACCGCAAAGCAGCCTGTAGTCGTCATCGCTCCCGCCAAACAAACCATCCTATCCGCCACTTCCTGGTCTAATCTCATGTCTATGCAATTAATCACTGCCCAAGATGTTTACAAGACAGCTTCCTGGAAAATGTGCCCCCACTAAAATCCTGTCCATCTCCTCCAATGTCTTCGCCTTTTTACCTGTCTTATCTCGAACAAACCCAACTTCGGAGATCGGGTCCTCAGTGACTACTGTTGACTTCTGAGATGGTCTCCATATTCGAACAGAAATCCTCCCACGATTCTCTTTTGCGCAGCGGAAGTTCTTTTCAGCTATCTTCGGCTTATAGTTTTCCCACATATGCGGTTCATTATTCCTCACCTCTTTCTTCAAGATCTACAGTTCCTCATTCCTGGGGAGTGTAAAGCCTGATATTATTTAAATATCCCGAATAACAACGCTGGCAAAAGACAAAAATATATGTGGTCTATATCTCTATTTTCTGCATGTCATAAATAAATTATAAACATTTTTTTAACTTAAATTTGGAAGTTAGAACATCTACTTTTTTAAATATTTATATTTGGATTTACTAAACATTGAGCAACATCTAGGATTCGATTACAGTTCAGTTTTACTTTAAAGATCGAAAGAGATGATTATATCGACTTTAAAAATTTATGCAATTTTCTTGAAGACAACTTGTATGGGACACCCCCTCCATATATTCATCTTAGTGACATAAATGCATACTAGTTGTTCTTTTAATATCCCATCATGTTTCTTTCCTTAATCAAATTAAAAAGAAATATTTCATTTCATTTCCCTCAAGACGTTAGCAACTTCCTCCCTAAATAACTTTCTAAAATGATTTCAAGGATTTCTGATTTGTAAGAATCTCGTTACAAAGATGATGATAACAACATTGTTATTGATTACTATTTCCATAGATCTGGAAATCAATATGTTTCTCTTGATATTGTAAAAGACATATAAACATGTTTCCAAACGAAACACAAATTTGTAAGAGATTGGTAACAAGCCTTAAAATGTAACAAAGGTCGCTTTCATAGATGCAAAGTTGCACAATTTCTAAAAGTTACATGTGTAGAAAAGTGGGTAACTAAGACTGTGATAAACATTTATGAAAGTGTCCAAGGCATGCCATTTTGATGTATACTAGAGATTCCCTGGTCGTAATTATAGGAAATAACAGGTTGAAAATATAGATATTAGATTCAAAGACTTTATAAGTTAATACTTCTTTATGTTGTGATTTTTCAATAATTTTTCTATAAAATTTGAAAATAATCTCACTAGCAGCTTTACAAAGAGTTAAAGCTTCATTATACTCCGCTGTGTTGAATCGACCATTAGTATCGACCGCTACTAGATTTTTATTAACACTATCAAACACAAATGTAAAACTAGCAAGAGCCCCAATAGCTTGCCTATGATCTGGATCCAGTATTAATTCTGAATTTTTATCGACAATACAATGAACAGCACCAATCGTAAACTTCATCTCTATACCACCAATAAGCAGAGCTAAGCAAGCTGCATTCACAGCGCATGCCTCCAACTGAAATAAAAATGAACTTATTACTTAATAATATATTGAGGAAATATACTTTTGAACTTACACCACAACGATTTTCGATTTCTTGAATTTGTATAGAAATGGCTGTTCTTGGATGTAAAGCTGTAAGAAGTGCCGTCTCACAAGTGCCTCTTATAACTGATTCTCTTAATCTGTCCTTAATCGTCGGAAGCCCAGACTTAGGGCGATAATATACCTCCACCGAAGCCTTATCAATTTGAAGATTTTGCAGTTTGACTTCTATGGGGCCATACATTGAAGCTAGGACTGCGGTTTTGCCTAAAGAAACACTATATGAGTAACTTTTATACTTGAAAATTTCATTTTTTATGTACATAAAGCAAAGCAAAGCAAAGTTATCCAAAGCGAAAGTACCAATATAAGAGTAGTTTTATACAGTTTCATCCCCGTTCACCTTACAGAGATGGTGCTATACAAAAAGAGAGACTTAGAAGTTATGATAGGCAAAAATTAGGCTCAAAGGCATTTGACCCAAATGCTAGCAATATAATGAAAAGATTATAAGGCCGGAGTAAATTTGTGACTAGTGCAATAAAAAAAACGTTTTAGCAAGATAACTTTTGAAGATGTTAGGCAACGAACTCCAAAATTCTGCAGACTGAACAAAATATTACGCTAACGTAACTGATCTTCACTCTAAGACAACGCACCCGTTTAATGATTCTGCTGATGAAACTTTTGACGCCGTTTGCCCGACAGAGACAGAACTTTTCTATCAAGGTTAAGGCTGAAACAGAGCAACCGACAGCGGTATGGGCAACGCAGCGACAGCCGCAGCTCCAAACAGGAAATGCTAGCAGCGCCGAGTGTGCAAATAAGATTGCGAAGCAGCGGCAGCGAAATAATTATGAAGGAAACAAGAATAAAATAAGAGAAATGATTTCCATCTGTTACTCAAGTAGTGCTTTAATGCTTGCAACAAATCCCGCGCGGGAGCCCATGCATTGAGTCCGACAAGGCAGGCCATTCCACGTTCGGATTGCCTGGACAAAGTAGGAAGACATCCCAAATCGTGAGGCACATCTGAGATGATAAAATTTTTGTTCTGTGTCATGTAATGGTAAAGCATTGTTCCTAATTTTCAAGTTGCCCCTGCCGATATCAGTTGTTCTGTTTCAGGCTTCAGTTTTTTACCGCGATCGTCATGGGATTTCTTTGGGTGTTCCTATCGCATTTTGAGGTCTCCTATCGTTCCAAGGTCTTCTCACCACACTGCTCTTCATGTGATTTTCCTATCAGGCTGCTGAAATCTGTTATTTTTTAAAACTTAAAAAGCCACATCATAGTCCACCTTGAATGAAACATTCATTAAAGCACGATAAGAACTTAAAAAATAAGGTTTGGAAGAGGTTTTGCATATCCATGAGCCTTGATGAATGAGTCTAACTTCTTACTAGGGATGGTCATCGAATATCGATGTTTTAAGAACATCGATGTTTTCAGTTCGATGTTCGATGTTTTTAACGTCAATAGCTGTTTTTTCTGTACAACATCCATACAGATCTCAAGATTCGGATCTCACTTGCACTTAATTGCAAGAACAACACAAGATCCCTTTCTTTATACAAATCTTGGATCTAGATCTTTTCTAGCCGATAGCTGGGAAGTAAAGTCAAGAAAACATAACTCAAAAATAGTTTCCTAACATTCATTCATTTACATATTTTATATATTTATATATTCACTTCCTCCAAAACATCGATGTTTTTAAGGATCGATTCTTTTTATCCGATGTTTTGCAAATATCGATGGCATCTTCGATGGTAACATCGATGTTTTGGTTCAATGTTCCATCTTTACTCCTCACTACATCTCTGCAACACGTTAGTTGGAGGCTTTTCTTAGAACATTTATTTGAACACCCTGAAGCAATCTTTGCGCAATAATAGAGAACGATTTTGAAATTTTATCAACCTGAAGCGTAATTATGATAAATACCCTTTCTCGGTAAGTTTGTTTCCGCTTTATTTCTTTAATGCGTTTTAGTCGAAAGAGGCTGGACGCCGAATCTTTGAGCTGGGCCGCTTATTTACCTGGAACTTTCCAAGACAATGCAAGAAAGATACAATATGGAACAGTACAACTGCAGCAAATCCGAAACTAGATTTTCACACAACACAGCAAGTATAACACCCTTTTATTTGCTGTACTTGTTATCTGCTATTGCTTCAAACCCTGTATGGAATGCCAGAACAAGCCGGCTAATTGTCTTAAATAATAATACGTACATAAACGCAGAAATTGCCTTACACGCATCGCCCTTATAAATATATTATATGGCACTAGGAATAAGAATTATTAGTGCAACAGCCTTTGAACGCTATTCATGCTGAATCTCATTAGCGACCCTGAAGAGTCTGGGAACCCATTATTCTCAGTTTCTTTAATATATTAGAAATAACATATAAAACAAGCCATTCCTTATGAAACTAGATATTTTAATTCTCTCTATATAAAATTACCTTGTGTTAGAAAAGCAGAACCATCTGCTCTCGAAAGCGGATTTAGTTCACAGTTTATAGGCCGCAATTTAGTTTCCTCTAATATGAACTCCTCTGCACTTTCCCCTGTTGCATTAGTTTGCACCATAATTTTACTATATTAATTGGAAAAATGAAGAAAAACAAGAAGCTCCTCGGCTCGACATATGTTCCATTGAAATGTCAAATTGACATTGACATTAATACCACTAGCGCTACGCCGGAATAAACGAAAAGATCGAGAAAGACGATTCAAAATTAATTGCGAGTATGCAGTTTATGAGCAATTTGTTAATTCTACATTATTCAATTCCATAGAATATTTAAAACAAATGAAAACTTATAGTTTATGCATTTGTTAAATAATAAAATTGTTTTTTATCAACAGCTTCGTAGAACGAACAAAGCAACTTCTCAAATGTTCTAGTACATTTTGACAAAAGCTTTCTTCTATTCCGCGAATTTTATTTTCATCGAGTTTTAATCATATGTTTATTGTTGAGAGGGACGAGGGACATCAGTTGTTTTGCGACTTGTTTCTCCAGTTTGAATTTAAACATGAGTACAAATTTGGTAAGATTTGATTCCCCAATGCTTTCTGTAATGTTATAATCTAATAATTTCATGCAGCAAGTGAAGTTGGGTTGCGACGATTTGGAGAAATCACCCAAACACGACGATCTAGACGACCTCGACGAATTGATAAAAGGTGCTCAAGCTATCATATCCGAATATCGCACAGCGGAAACAACAGCAATTGGAAGACCATCTACTGCAAACATGATAACCATACCAGAAGAACTCTCCCGGCAAGGTAAAATTAAATTTACGATTATAAAACACAACCAAATTTAAAAGTCACAAAGACGTCAAAACTTGTGCATTTAATTTCTAAGTACGCGTTTATATTAGGTCCTTTTGCTTATTTTGTGGTAATTTGTGCAGCAAACAAAAGGATTATTGAGTACTACAGTGCATACTTGTCAGTTCTCACCCAGCAACTATGGCGAAACATGTATTGTCTTTTGTTTTTCTTATATGCTGTTTCTTTCCTAATCCTGTTTTCACTGTTGTTTTATTTAGGGTCTTTGCGAATCCAAGTCTTTCAGCCTTATCGTCGTATCCGTTCCGAACGGAATAAATTCCAAAACCGTGTGTTTGTTTTTATCAACAACAAAAACAAGAAACTTTTTCCGTTCCGAACGGATATGACGATAGGGCTGTTTACTTGGAATTTGTCTCTTTTCTTTCGTCTTTCTTCAAAAAACAGGGATTAGAAAAACTAATGCCCTTACTCCCAACCCTGTAACCCCCTGGACGGCCTTAGCTCTCGCTATTTTGCCTTCCAATACGGAAGAAAGCACAGACTAATTCGGAATATTTATTATTTTAATTACATACCGAAAGTTATTTAAAAAAATATGGAGCCGTTACAGCAGGATATACGTTCTCACTGATCGACAAATGAATCGGGAATCCCGGACTTTATCTCGATACAACAATAAGTGACGTAATGTCAAGACAAACTCGTCCTATTTCAAATCTTTTCTATTACAATTAAATTACAGGATTACTTCGCGACAAAGTCAACTATTGAATTGACTTGATGCCGTTTTGTGCAAGTGAATAAAACTTCCTGCACAAAT
>QYTT01089539.1:32438-52900 GCA_006980735.1 Dasypogon diadema | reverse complement strand
CTTCCGGACCGAATCTGATTCATACTTTCGGACCGAATGTGATTCATACTTTCGGACCGAATCTGACTCATACTTTCGAGTCGATTATGTACTTTTAAGGGGAAAAATTACAATCAATACATTCAAAAATTCCGAGGATAATCCGAATAAGCGGACCGAATTCGGATCAGGCTTTCGATACGAGTCTGAATTCCAAATTTTTCATTTGCGGTAAAGAATTCGGTCCGAACGCGGATCCGAATTCGAACTCAGACTTCACCAAATCGAAGCTACCTGCTTCGAATTCGGTCCGAACTCGATTCGTAATGTTTGCAGGGACTAAGGGACTAGTTCTGAAGGAGGTGGTACTACTCAACACAGGGAAACGGGACTATTTTGAACGATTTGAGGGTTACAGAGTGATTATGAAATTGCTGAATTTGATCATTCGCGGATTCGTTTATTATTAATACATATTTTTATACCAAACCAAAATACAGATTTTTGCACTCAAAATTAAACTTTTTCCTAATCAAATCCCTCTTTTGCAAATCAGGCTTTTTTTAATAAAAATATATGATTTTTATATTTAGACTTTTCCAAAAAACCAAATTTTTCTTTTTTCCACTTTCAAACATATGTCTTATTTTGATTTTTTATAATTTTGAATTGTTTCTTGTCCAATAGCTGCCCTGGTTCATCTCCTTTCGTTTCAGGCAATTCCGCGAGAATATAATTATTTTGCAAATTATTTAATAAAATTAAATAAAATTTTCCGGGAGAATGTGTTATGGTCGGATCCAATAAGTTCCTTGTGCGATGCTGCGCATTTGCAGCCGCGGGTAAAGGCAATAGTCGACCTTGTCAAAAGGATAGACAGTGCCTAATCAGCCAATGGACGACACAATACACAATAGACTATTAAAAGTCCCAAAGTGATCCTGTACCTAACTTAATGAAAGTACGTACAAGATAATATTCTTGAGAAAGCAAATGTTCTACTTAAAAAACGCGGGGAAGAGACGTGCAATTTGATACAGAACTACCTTTCAGCTACTTTGAAAACATTTTATGAACTTCATCTCAATATCTGCTATCGTTTTTAAGAATTCCTTTAAATTTTATCTCATCTGCTGGTGGTTTAAACGCCTTTACTATTTTTTTTGGCAACTTTAATTATTTCTGCAATGTTCTCATGCTTCGCTTCCATTAAGTATTCGTATGTACGCTTCCTAGTTTTGTACGATCTGCGGGACTTAAAGAGGAATTATCCAATTTGAATGCAAAATGTCTGACGAACGTGCACTAAACTCTAAAATTAGAGCATCAGTGGTAAAATGTGAACGTCATCAGTTTAAGGTAGTTTCACTGATAAGCGTATACATTACCCCTAATAAATGTACCTATTCCGCACAATATGCAAAGCTACAATCAGGAAAAAATTCGCCAAAAATCTTGCATAGCATTGAAAGACTGCTGCAGCTCCCTCGACGTTCACGTCTTCATTTGCGTAAAAGATAAGTTCATCACTGTCAAAACCGTAAAAACCCACCCCAAAAGTTAACTTTGCTTTATCATTTTTCCCTTATTTTTTTTTTCCTCACTCTATGCGAGAAACAGGAAAAGTTGTAATTTGCAAAGTGGGGGTCGGGGTGTCGTAAAACGGCAAAGGGTTGTATTTGTATGTGCCCGTGTGAATTATTAGTTACCCGGTTAAATTTATTATGTTAATTTAAGTGCAGGGGATGCTCTTCCGGTTTTTTGTTTCTCGACTTTTTCTCTTTTTTTTATGTACCTATTTATCCCAAACTGAGCCCCGTGTCCCGAGGAGATTTCTACAAATTCCGAAGGGTTTTTCTATGGGCACGACCAATTCCTTTCTAGACTTTCTTTGTTCTCCTGTACAATTTACAGGGACTGTGACATTCCCCGAGTTAGGGAGGAGGTTGGAGCACTAAGTAATAAATTTCCTGTTAAACTTAAGCCGTTACAGGACAATATTTTCAGAACATTGATTTCGAATGACCCAAGGGTGGGTACCCGTCGTCGCATTAAAGCAAATCTTAACAATTTATCTCATTCGATTTAGCACTCTTTCCTTGGGAAGTGGGAAGAAATTTTGGATTGCCAGTTGCCTTCCAGGTGAGAAAATAGGATATTCGGTTTCTCGTTATAAATAACTGCATCAAAGGATACAAGGCCCTGGGTAAGAGTAGATGCCCTCAGCCTGAAATAAGGTTATCGAAATAATCTCAATTTTTCAATTCAGATCAGTGTATACAGTTTTCCTGGAAATGTCCCTCTTGTTATTACCAAAAGGATCGGAATTTTTGATCAATTCTACAAATAAATTAAATTACCTCGTTTACATAATGTTTAGATAAATCAAGGCCAGTGAGGGTGGGTTGCTTAAAGAGATATTTTTATGGTTTTTATAACAATTTCTTTCAGGGCGCTTTTTTAGCTTTAGGACGTAGTAATTTTAAATTATATATGTGGTATTCAATGAAGGCGTCAGTAGGTCAGCGGATAAAGCAGTGACCTATGATTCACGAGATCGGGGGTTCAAATCCCATCGAAGTATACCAAACTTGGTTTCTCTACCAATAATCAATTCAGAGCCATTAGGTTTAGGCTTTTGCAATAATTATGATATGTTGTTACAAATTCCATGCTACAATCTTTAAATCTAGTTTCAATATTTGTCAAGAAACAGATGAGTTCTTTTTCAAGAACTATGGATGTTAATGGCTCGATTCCACCAGCAATTTCTATTATTGTAATACTCTGCTGAAAGGACTGGAATTTTTCCTTTGATTGTTTAATATAATGCATCCCAGGCCGTTGCGACTTGGACAATATGTGAGTGTCTATAAAAATTAATGAGGCTCTGAAAATAGCATATTATGAGTATACGATTCGTCCCCTGATAATGTCCTAAAAATAAATATACATTTATAAAAATTAAAATGTACACATACAGTCATATTGAGGAATGAACGCATAATACCAATGATGGTTATTGATGAAAAATTCACAGTATCTGAAGAGGTCCTAGTATAGAACCCTGTAAAACAACAGAACACAGTTTTGTGGAATCAGATAGATCACTGGTGACCCGCACATATTGAGAACATTCAAAGAGATGATTCTTTATCAAGAAGACAAGCGATGGTTGGACTATAAGAAGAACATTTTATGGTTTACCGAATCAAAATCTTTACAAAAGTATAGTAGAATAAATACAGTAAAATTGTCTCAGTCCTCACTATTAACTCATTATACATTATGCAGTCTTGGTAGGACGGTAATCGTATGGTGTCGTTTCTGAAACACATTTGGATTGGGAACAAGGTATTCGTATTAGTGCTTATTTATCAAAGACCATTTTTAAACAGGTAGGGTAGGAGGAGATAAAGTGCGATAATTTCAGGGTAGCACAAAAAAATACTATATTTTGCATCTAAATAAACACCAGGTTGGACGGATTCTCTATCGGACTCTACGACGCCAATAGAAAGCTTTTGTAATGCTTAGCCTGATAAGTAGCAATTGTCCCTAAACATGTGGACTGTCAATCTTTGACAAGCAGTTCATTGATCAAATTGAAATAATTGATGGCTGGTGCTCCATATTTTCTGTATTATATAATCAATAGGCACGACACCATAAGCTCTAAAATCGTAGAGGCTACGCCGAAAATATCTTAAGCAGCTAAATTTACGGAAATTATGATGATTTTAAAACTTCTCATATTTTCAAGCCTGTAGTTGAATAGTTCTGTGGGAACATGGCTGTTGTTGCTTGTTTTTATTATGACTATTGTTGCTATTGTTATTCTAAACTACTAGAAATTAGAATGGATAGTCATTAAGTTGTTTGATATCTAACGACAGACTTTCTTTTTTTAAGTGGATATCTCCTAATTGTATTTTCTCAACCTTACCGACACACAATAACTTGCATTCTGACTGCTTAAATATGAAACTTTTGATTCTTTTGGTAAATTTTAACCTGACAAATGTCGCAAGTAAGCCGCAACTATTGACATGAAATTTTTACTGTGTAATATCCCAGTGAATTCGCAAATACAATTCTCGACAATAGAACATCCTCAACCACTGATACCAAGATAAATCAGCACGCCCTTTGTAGGAATCGAACAGAGGAGAAAGTGTGCCTCACTCAGCTCGGCCACCGGCGGGGATTATGATATTAGGGATTACATTTAACAGCATCTATCTATTCGCCTCTAGAATGACTACTTTGTTATCCTGCATAATGATCCCTCGCTCAATTGTTAATTCTTCTCTTCCTTGGAAAAACAGTTTCAGTGACACTTCCTCAACTTTCAGGCTACACGTCTAAGGAAATTATTTCAACTATCATATTCAGAAGGTATTTTTCCTTCATTATGGGAACTCTCTCATGCTCCGCTAATTCCCAAAAAGGGAGAAGCATGTAATCCCTGTAATTGTAGACCAATAGGGATAACTTCGATCCTGGCTAAGCACTTTGAGGCACTTATAAACGCGCAAATGATGAAGTACCTTGATACCAATCATCTAATTCACGATCGCCAATATGGCTTTCGACTGTTCCTTACCGAACGCTGGCACCAATGTGTCTATAACTGCGCTTAATACTTCGAAGGTCTTTGATAGGGCCTGGCAATGTGCTCTTTAAGCTTTTACAGCTTTGCTGACTATAGCACCCTTGATTTCGCCTACTCATTTCAATCTGTCGTCGACTCTCATGGTAATGCTACTGATAATAATCGAACACACATGATTGGATCGCTTATCAATGACAATGTAAGAATCATCATCTGGGGGCAGAGTGAATTGCGTCGCATCTAGGACCCAAACTTTTTGTTTTCTCACACTAATCTCAAATCCCCACCACATCTCTCCGTCAACAGGGTGAGCATTTCGAATTTGAATATCTTGGGGGTTCAGTTATCTAATCATCTGAGTTGGACGAATCACATCTTTGCTATTTCGAAGAATGCAATGAATGGGATTTGTGCAGCAATGCAAAAATATACTGCACTCCATTTGACCCAGCGCTCATTATTAAGACTCATATCAGATCCAGATTTGAATACAACTTACATTATAGTGCTTGCACTGCAGGGATAGGCCGCACTGTATTGCTCGCACTAGATAAAATACAAAAGAAGGCCTTCAAGTTTATTGGCGACGAGACGATTACTGTTAAAATCGGTAAATCGATTCTCTGGAGCACAGGAAAGTATAGCATACTCTTTTATTGCCACTTTAATAGACGTTGTTCTGAAGAAAGCTTTGGTCTGATCCCTTGTAGATCAATCCATAGGCGTGATATTAGCGCATTGTGTCGTCTTTAGCAGTGAAATTCCGTGACTCCGTCTTGAACAGAACTGTTCAAGCAGAATCAACACCGACAACTTCACAGTCGACAACATTCCCCTCCCCTTCCAACATGCCTTTTCGCCGGCGGCCAATCGGGCTGAGTCACATGTCTGCAAACCTTCTTTACTAGTTGATGTAATTATATTTTCGTTTTTCACTCCGAAATATTATCTCGCTAGGGGCGACATCTTCAAAAGTGGTTCGTGCAGCCATGTTGACTTTGGTGCCCAAGAACTATGTCATCCTTGTTATTATTTTGACTTAGACTTGGCTTGATAGCTGCTCAAAATAAGCAAAATAAGCTTTCTTTGAGTGGTGGAATCGTGCTCAAAACCATAGAAACGTGAGAGATGCAACCGTGGATGCGGTTAAAATTCAGCAAAGGTAGCCATAAACATTAATCTATGGCTTGGTGTACTTTTTCACTAATATTCCTAGATTTTAAAAGACATGAATCTGAAATATGAAAAGGTAGTGTTCACCAGGTTTATTGAAACCTCAGGTTTTTAGATTAATGCTGCACTTTAAGAATCAATTTTTCGTTAAACTTAGGAAGAGCAGCACTCGTTTTCTTCCAAAATATATGTACCTATATAGAGAATATCTATTTCCTTCCCTTTACAAAATTCTCTGGAAGTAAATAAAAGGCTTGTCCTTCAAAACTGAATTAGAATTGTGGATATGCCTGGAACGTATTTACTCCCACATATAATGGCAACAAAAAGTATTACAAATGCTCTCGCATTAATGACCAGACCATGATGGAGCTTTTCTATAAAACCTTAATGACCACATGCCCACTTGTGCATTCAACAGAACAACATAAGCAAAGAGACTGGATTACATTCTGCTTCTGAATACCCTTCAAAGGTATTTTTTCTTATATTAGTTACTTTTCACGCGAGCTGTTATTCAAGGGCGTTATGAGTCTTCTTAATTTCCATTCAATTTTTGGTGGTTTCATGGTTTTTTTACACTGTTTTCTCTGGTCTTTGCCCCGTATCCAAATTACATCCGTGCTTTACAGATGAGTCATTCCTTAAGCTCATACCCACCTTCGGATATTTCCACAAAAGTGTTTCGAAGGTTAATCTTGAATTCATGTTCAGATATCAAAAAGAATTTTCGATTTGGCGTGCAATGTTCCCTTAGCTGATCCAGTCATTACGGGAACAATTCAGCTGTACAAGGATTGTATAAAATTTTGAGAGAGACACGGAGCGGGAAAGTAATAAGAATAAAAGCTGGAAAGGAAAAAGCTCAAAGGAACCACTTATTCATAAATCCTCTATTTTCCGCTAGGACTTATTTTAGGCAACTTTTCCTGAAAAATTTGCTCGTACCGCATCCTGTAGAGAAATGTTCGGATTCGGAGCAAATGTGCTGAACAAAATTGTCCATCAATATCTCCCCTAATCCATCTTTCTAATTATAGAAAACAAATGGAACACACAACCCAATTAGAGATAAGCAGCCTTAAAGCTCGGAATTGATTTAGTAGGCCATGAGTCATATGTTCGGTGCTGCCACGGGACTACACGTACACTGGGGAGCACGTCTGCGTACGCAGAAGACTAACCTTAATAAAAATTATAATTAATAGATTTTCTCAGAGATGCGAGGGCCAAGAAAACCTGATTATCAAAACAGGAAAAGGGACAAACTTCTTTTGAGGAAATTACCTTTCTCGTAAATCTCGTTTCCGCCTCCGGTCCTGCGACAGCCCTTCGATGCACAGGACCACAAATCGATTATCGCAAGAATGACGTTTCTGATCCAATAACTTATTGCTGAGGAGGCTGCTAGCTAGTCCTACTTTATCCGGGGATGATGAGTGCCACGCGTCGCAGTATGTGTCCATCGCCCGTTCTCCATTCGGCATTGACCCGTGCCAGACAATTTTCTTCGGCCTGAAAGAAATAATTTTTAGGTTACATTAAGAGCGGTAGATATAGTGTTATATGGACGACAAGAATTTATGATTATTCCTTGTTGGGCCCCCAGAAAATGGGGAATCCGACTCCTGCGGGTGAAGTAATTATCGGGATTCTTGCAGGGTCTGGACTTCAGATGGGATAAGCCTGGCCTGTTGTGCAGAGCCATAAGCAAGGCAGCGGGTGACTTTTATTTGACTGGGATAGGATGGGGCCCTGGTATATATTCGCAAGTTTTCTCAATGCCCAGTTGAAGACAGCCAACCATACATCTTGGCTCATTAATTCAAGTACACAGAGCATCCCTGGAAGGAGCAGTTCACATTACCCGGCATTTAATGAACTAAGTTTTTCGGAAAGTGCTCTCGTTACAGCACGCTTATGTCTAAAACTCAAATAAAGAGCAGCTCCCGGCACCGGGCCCCATCGCACAACTATGCAAGAAGCCAAACCATTCTCCTATATTATCATAAAATAGAGCAACAACTGCGTAATTAGAGAACATTTAATTTTCGTCGAAACTTTCTGTGCGAGACTAAACAGACACGGAGACGGAGCCATTTCGGAGTTGGTGTAATGAATTCAAGTGATGGCATAACCTCAAACATACCTTTGCAAGGAAACTGGTTTTAACTTTTGCTTACTGCCAGCAATGTCAGCAAAGTTCTACGTTGCATGTTGAGAGGAGTTGACCGGTTCCAGAGGTGTACTGCAATATTCCAGACATGTAGAGTGCATAGGCGAATACTTCTAGAATAAAGTTTTGGTTTTTGGTGTGAGCGCCTACACTTTGTGCACAGATATTTTTTCAAATGTCAAATAAAGGTTTATTGATTTGGTGAAAGGACAGAGTTGGGTTGCTTTAAATTTTTATATAAGAAATTGAAAATTCTTAGAAAAATGAGTACAGTGCTCTCGGCTGAGTATCTGATTATAAAAATTCATCGATACGTTGTATTCCCGGGTTCTTTCAACCCGCAACAGTCGTCGGGATGCTGTGGATATCCCAGGATGAAAAAGTTTTTAAATTACATAAAGAAATGAAATTGCACTCGAATTCCTCTCCTTATTCTTGCAATTGATAAAATCTTTTTGGTTACGGGGCTCGAGAGCAGGAGGTTCGAAAAGTAAAGCTCATCCGATTGAGGTTCAAAGGATATACTTCATCCGAAATAAACGTAAAATTTTTGATTGGGTGACTCAACTATAAGAGATGGTTTTACAACATTATCGAAGCGCAATGTCAAAAAAAGATCCAACGGTGCACCAGACAATTTGTACTTGATCCTATATTGTCTGGGTAACAGCAAACTGAAATGTCTTATACAAATTACTCTCGATGAAATTTAGATAAAGTGAAGTATCACAGAATAGAGTAATATTGGACGTACCTATACCTTGTTGTGGCAAGGGTGCTTATGGGTCTTAAATGAGACAATAGGCTATGTCGAAGGTAGTGAGTCGGTAACGTATATAAAATTGAATTCAGCAGAATCTTTTTTGCTGAAAGATTAGGTTTAGATGGATACCCCTCAGACCAAGCCGAAACAAAATATGTACATACGGTCAGGAGTAAGGGTGGGTGCGGAAAGTGGCGCTTTGCTACTTTTGTGTACTTATCTTATGCTTCTCAAGAGCACGAGACTGATCATTGGGTCCAAGGCAAGTATTCCAGGCGGGAGGAGGTGACTGATGCGACACTATGCAAAACGAACGCTATAAAGATTGGCAGATTGGATGGCAATCGACCGGGAAACATCATTTGACCACAGAGCCATACAATTTGTGGTGGAATATGGATCCAAAAGAAGATTTCTCGGAATACGAATGTGGCAAATCACATCGAAGCATTGAAGAAGAATTTGAGGGATGAAAACTCTTAAGATCGTAATACGCGAGGATTGACAGCTGGAGGTAGTAATATCAGCTATGAATGACGTATTTTGGGAGACATGCTCTTTTCTTTCAGTAGAGATTCCACTTCCTTTTGAAATAGACAGCCTAAAAAAGGGGTAAAGGAACCTTCAAGAACGCCATGAAGAACAATGAATTGAAGGTATGGGAGAAGCATAAGGCGAAAAAATAGAGCTCAGTATAACTCTTCTACAACGAGAAGTCATTGAGGCATTTCTGCTCGATTATGGAGACTACCTCAAAGGTCAGTAGACTACAGGAAATGGTCACTTAAGATCTGGTAACCAAAGTTGCACTTGGCAAGGATGGAGGATACGACCAGAATTCTAATGGAGATTCACTTTCCAGGATGATACGTTGGATCGTACATTATCGCATGAGGATCAGATTAAATCGGAATACGACGGAAAGATGCTATTTTTGGAAAAAATCAGAGAGAACTGAGAGAGCCGTATACTGCCGGGCATACACACATAAAGTGGAGAAAATGAAGGTGAAGGTTTCTACCGACAACGAGAAGAGGTCCTAGAGGTCCTAAACTGGAATCACGATGTTGAAAAAAAGACAAAAAACGGAAGTGGTGATGCACTAATATAGAAGAGTGTGTGGGTAAGAGAGGTATGTCGCAGAACACATACTGAACACATACAATGGTAGTCAGACCTATTCCGACATTTACTGCGGTAGTTTGGTGACCTAGAGCATGTCAGATAACTGCCTAGGATGCAAAGACTGGCGTGTATCGGGATTACGGACGCTTTTCACACTACTCAAATATCTGCGTTATGCACAATCCTGAGGCTACCACTGGATCTATTTCAGAAGAAGACGGGAGTGGAGGTAACACTCAAAATGCAGCAAGTGATATAAGATTCTTATCAGAAATTGGGTAGGGGGATAAGAAAATCCTGTGACTCATGATGCCCAAGGATCGCATCAGTAGGGTCAGGATAACTGACAAAGAATATTATCTCTTCCCAGAAGGTAAGCCTACAGTTCAGGCTCAACCCCAAGGTACTTCACAGCCGCCTTGGTCCGGACCTCCTCGTCACTCACCCGCATTTCCCGCATAAGCGGGAGGAGCACGATCTCGGTTTTTGCCAGAGCTAGCTCTAAGCCGTGGTCGCGCATCCAGGAACCGACTCGACGCATCGGTAATTACTGCCGCGATGTCGTCGGCGTACCCAACCAGGAAAGACCCTTCCGGCATCTCCGCGCGTAGGATCTCGTCATATGCGAAGTTGAATATAGCGTTATTCACTCTCTCCAAAGACACCACCCTCTAATCCCGTGGCCCTGCGGTAACGAACCAACCAAGATTCTCGGAGGAACGTAATCGCATGGTCTTCCCATCTTGTCTCGAAGAAGTAAAATTTGGAAATCGTGCCCTTGTTGGCTCTTCTGCAGTCTACTGACTTTTGAGATAGTCTCTATGTTCGGAGCAGAAATCCCTCTATGATTCCCTTTTCCGTCGTCGCAGAGTTCTTTTCAGCACCATCTTCTTCGCTTTATAGTTTTTCCACGCCTGCGGTTCATTATACCTCATCGCGTAGTTAAACGCTGTTCTCACCTGTTTTTTTAGGCTCTCCTGATTGTCAACTAAAATAAGAGGATACGTCGTTCATAGCTGTAGATATTATCTCCAACTGTGACTCTGCGCTTCTAATGGTCTTCGGCGTATTTGGTTACATCGGTGTTCCGCGGGAGTTTTACAAGTCCCTTTTCTCTCCTAATGGCTTGATGTTCCAATCTTTGGTGGAATGGCTCTGTGTTCAGACATCGTTGCCCAATTCATTACCCATCAATCTGTCAGTCTTTAGCACCATCTTGATATTTCATAGGGTCACATCAATAAGGAGATCGGCATCGACAAAAGTTGGCTTCGTTCCCCTGTTTCTTCCAATCACAAATTAGAATAACACCTCTCCTCTGGGATTTTCATTCGTGCTACTCTACACTGTACTGTGCGAGATAGCATCGTACTCAATGGTCAATTCCGTGTTTTCTCTGTCTTCGTAGTGCATAAGTTCCTCCAGGTCCCTTGTGGGGGAAGGTTCTGGAATATCATAACGTAAGTTCATAGATGCAGCTATAAGGGCGCTCTCAAATCCATCATGGTAGCGATCTGTTGTACACGGGTGCGGCAGCAGAATCGCCTGCGCCACATGACAGTAGACATCAGCCCCTTGCAACAATCTGTATAGTGCGTTGGCGTTTCTGTGGAGTTTTGTCGGTTTGTAACTAATTCTGTAATTATAACCCATTAGGATTATTACCTAGGTTTGCAGGTGGTTCGCCGTCATAATTGGGAATTCTTTACTTTCAGCAAAAATCGTTACCAAGGATTTATTATCTGTAAAAAACTCAAATTTGCGTCCATAAACGTATTGATGAAACTTGAAAACACCGTATTGACGACATTATATTCCTGTGCATTTAATTTAAAGGTTATAAAAATCAACACTTTATAAAAAAAGTAGAGATCATAGAGACTTCTAAGTCGGAAGCAGATTTATACATTTTGGGCTCTTACCTCCTGCGTATTAGTAATGCAGAGAGATAAATGGGTTACTGGACACTCTCCAATTCTTTGAAATTGGAACACTATTAATTTCTATTCATGAAAGACAATCGCAGAGATAGGAAACAATGTAAAACATTTATGAAAGATGAGCAAAGAGAAAAATAAAAGTTGTTGACTTACCATGATATATCCGTCAGAACATTTTTCCCACTAAAGCTATATATTCTCGGCGCCTGTGAGAAGAATCCTCCCTGACCATTGAAAATTTCTTTCCATGAGTTGAAGAGGACATCACCTCGGGTGTTTACAACTGGAAGGTCCCGATCACTTGGACGGACAATTGCATCCAAATTCTGCACTCTGAAAACGAAAAAATTCAATATTCATTTCAGATTTCTCTAATATTTGGATATATGCGCTCTTAGCAGACGCCAGTATATAAATTGACCGCTGCATTCGTGGACTATTAGCAAAAACACTCCAAAGAGAAGCATATAACAAGGCGTATATAATTTATTGTGAGTGTAAATGTACACATACATCCATGAACTATTTAAGTAAAATAAAAAGGCGAATTTCATTATCATTCCGGGAATAGGCAAATCTTCAAGAGGGACACTTTTCAAACATTTTGAGAATATTTGCAAGGGTCTTTTGGGTATGGGACCCATGTTACTCTATGTACATTGCGAAGGACTGGCCGATGAGTTCTATGCAAATATTTAAATTCCTAAGATGGTCCAGCTGATGTACACGTTAGTCTTACATAAAGTCGTTCTGAAATAAGTTCAAAAGTGGCTTTTACATTTTTAACAGAACACGGAAATGTTTACACGTTTAGGACACGTTTACTCGGAAAAAGGACGTAAAATTCTCAGAGATTAAATGATTGGGATTTGTAAATAATTTGCTTTTACTATTTTTCTTATAGTCTACATATATCTGCATGTGTAAAGATGGTAAGAGAATCAAGTTTGACTACATGACTTTAAGCCTTCGAATACAAAGAGCTCTCCCTTGACTTTTCTTAATTTTTTTAAACAAAGGGTGGTGATTGTTAGTTTAGAGCACTTAACTGGATCTGGATAAGTTGTCGCTGTCGACGGAGGTTTATTTTTTTTATTTGTCTATACCTACAGAATATATTGTTACGTTTGCAAAAAATTAATTCTCTTACTTTGATGCTCCACGGAATCTATTTTGAAAGTAATCGCGTCGACGCAAATTATTTCGAAAGCTTTTTTACACCTTGTCCAACACGGACATTGTAATACGTCCAGGCGCTGCCCAATAATGCAAATTAAACTCATATTTGGGACAAATATATCAGTCTAATATATGAGCTCTAGGTCAGAAGGGATACCATTTTGCTTGTATTGATATAGGAAGCCCAGGAAGTTTATTGCATTCTTTGCTCTATGTTATGGATAAGCTCTATGTTATGAACTGTACGAACGATTGCAAAGGAAAGAGACTTGACTAAACTTCGAACTTATATGAAATTAAATAATAAATGAAACTGATTTAAGAGACCAGCAAAGAAAAAGGGCACATGATTATATTCTTGTAATA
Organism: Dasypogon diadema; assembly: GCA_006980735.1. Taxonomy (NCBI): domain Eukaryota; kingdom Metazoa; phylum Arthropoda; class Insecta; order Diptera; family Asilidae; genus Dasypogon; species Dasypogon diadema. The sequence goes on along the minus strand of QYTT01089539.1, from coordinate 39,584 downwards.
GTGACGTCTTTCAGACTTTAAGGAGACATTTTTCCCTCGAACGTCATTCATTGCAGGCACAATTTTTCAGTTGAAACAGCGTGTCAAAAAGGATTACCTTACAAGGAAGAAGTGCTTTTGATGGTGAAAATTTTCCACTTTTATTTATCTCCTCCCTCACGTATTAAGTTTCACTCATAATTAATTTTCGGTTACATTTTTCCAACATTTAAATGGGATTTATAAAAACAAAAGTCCCATATAATTTATTGCAAAAAGAAATTCATACGAATTTCGTTGTGATCCTTCTGTCAACTTACTTTCCCCATAATCCTGTAGATAATTAATTAACCAAAACCATGAATGGGGATGGGGGTATGTGAGGGTGAATTTCTCTGAAATTCTGGCGTTTTAATCTTGAAATCTCTACAGGGTCACTTGTGCCAAGTATTTATTTGTTATCTCGTTTAATTGCACACAAACAAATGCCTCAGGGCATTTCTCGCCAAAAGTAAAAACAGAGCACCAGCTCACGTCCACTCAACAGAGATAAAAAAAAAATTTGCCCCAAGCACGCATCAACTTAATCTGACTGAAATTCCACCCTTCCAAAAGAGCAAAACACGGTTGAGTTTATTACTCTTGAAACCCTTTTCCTTTCCCATTTTTTTTTTCGTTCTGTAGGGTCGAAATTGCTTGGTGAGAGAAAACAAGCAGCACCTGATTTTCAAATCCCCCCGGCTACCGGGTTATTGCTGCGCTTCACGTTACCGGAATGCTACAGTGACATACTTTCCGACTGAGGGCACGCAAAAAATTTTAACGATATCTGACGCGATCTCCATCCGCGTAATGTTGCATATTATATGAGTGGCACTTAACCTCCTGGCAGAACATGGAATCACTTCTTTAATGAAATAATAATGGGATTTTAATATCGTGTGCAAACACATGTACGCACTTGCGACAAAGGACCCTTTTTGATGCAGAACAGAATGAGGAGTGAAGGACTCAGTCACATGGCGCCTTTCAATTTTAGAGTAAAACGATTGCATTAAGTTCAAATGCAAACCATAGTGTAATATTTATTGCTAGTGAAACGTTTGACACCGTTACTTTGTATCCAGCACTTTCATCTGTTATTATTTTTTTTTTTTGAAACTCTACTACGAGAATGTGAGAACTTTACATGTGTACTTTAAAGTACACTCGGCTTTAGAAACTCTCCTAAGAGTTGCACTTCCCAATGTATCTGAACACTTATGGTTACAATCATATACTGCCTTAGTTAAAATCCCGTACCAGTGCCATAGTGCAGTAGGTTTTCCCAACTTTTTATGGAAATGTCCAGAACTTGTGGGCGAAAAGTTAATTCGAAGTTTATCTAAGTATCTTAGGATTTGAGGTCAAGTATTCCAAAAGTAAATTGGTCATTCTTGAAGTTAAAGTACTTTGGGATAGTAAAATAGTCCTTTCTAAATTAGATTAGGTCCAATTCCTGAGAAGAAGTTTGTCGTGATTGTGATTCACACTGAAAAATCACCACCTGTTGTCCTGCATTTTTCAGGCTTACAAGGAGAGGCCACGACCTTGGCATCACCGATTTTCATGAAACTTCGCATACATGTAGTGGGCTTCGGGTATAGTATACTCTTAAAGTAGTAAGACCCAACGTTCCAGGATAAGCAAGGATATGTGTTGCAAAAAATATATGTGCAGCTTATCTACAAAATACAAAACGCTTCTGGTAGCAATGTGGTGCCGTGGTGGATAAGTGTAACCGTAATAATTATAAATCAGTCATAAACCTTAAACTAATTTCATTGCTTTGTCACCAGCCCCAGACATCATTAAAAAATGTAGGCAGGTATTGATAGCAATTATTAAATATCTTCTTGGAACTGTAAAACCTTCCATTGCATTATCCATTAAAATTTGTCCATACAATAATTTCAGAAATTCAAAAGAAAAATTTTCTAAATCATTAAATAATCCTGAAAAAAAAATTCCTGAAAAAGTGCAAGAAGCAAAACCCGCAACGACGGGGATTGAACCTGCGTCCCCGCGGTGAGAGCCAGACACTTATCTACTACGCCACCACAGCGCTGCCAGGAGCGTTTTGTATTTTGTAGATAAGCTGCATATAAATTTTTTGCAACGCATATCCTTGCTTATCCTGGAACGTTGGGTCTTACTACTTTAAGAGTATACTATACCCGAAGCCCACTACATGTATGCGAATTTTCATGAAAATCGGTGATGCCAAGGTCGTGGCATCTCCTTGTTAGTATCTCCTTTTGGGTTACTAACCCCAAAGTTCCTTTTCGAGGATTTCTTTAACAAATCTGAACGACCTGCAGAACGTCAACAGTGGAGGTCTCTGTACAACCATAGGAAGAATGTCTACAGTGAGAGATAGAAATGATAAAATTTACAAGAATGGATAATGAGAGAGAGAGAGAGAGAGAGAGAGAGAGAGAGAAAAGAAGTGAAAAAACATTGATATTTATCGAATTATCTCTGAGAGCTGCAATCAGCAATGAAAGCTTAAACTCTGTTGCGGTATAAGCAAAGTCGAAGGTATCTTAAGCAACAAAGAATTTATTGTACAGTAGTTCCTCGTCTGGAGGATTTGAGATATCTTTAAAAAAGACTTTCGTCGGATTTGGTGAACTCCCTTCTTCACTATTGGCCATTGAAACTCAAAGGACTAAAGGAGAAGGGGAAGGTTTCGTGAAAAGTGTGGCAAACATCAAATGTAAAAAAATGAACATCTTCTGGAACAATGCTATGGCTGAAGCTTTGGAGAAAAGGCTATTCTCTCCCGGTGATTGTCACTGCTGTGTTTTACTCAAGCGAACGCACTTGGGATATGTCTCATAAGCAATGAAGAATCATATTCTGTTCTAGGGACCAGTTTCAATATGAATCTAATGAACATGGATTTTCCTCTAAAGTATATTTGGTGAGTTACCAGATGTACTCACCACTTACGGTATTAAGTGAACTTGGTAGAGATCGTAAAAACTAACAGAAGAACTGCAATGTAAATGGGTTTTATAAGCCACTCAAAAAGCTCTCGGGGTAGTGGCCATCTTGGAGGTTATGGGAAGTAAATCTTTCATGGCATATATTTTCTGGTAAACGGATTAATCTGGATCAAATGCAAAAACGAAAGCCCACTGGAGTGGCTATTGAATAACAACAAGAATTTAGTTTATTTTAAAATAATATAATACTGTCGAAAAGCCTAGGGATTCGGCGTTCTAAATGCCTTATTACGGAATACCAAAATCCAAATGATGGAACGATTTATCAGAGATCTTGAGATAGTCACATACCAATTTTCCTGATGATTTATCGGGCAGCATGTAGAATACAACTGGTTAAACTCCTCCAAATCTAGTGTTAGATGAGCCATAGAATATTCTTCGACTCGTAAGAATTATGTCTTGGAATTGAAGTAAAGCGTGATCCCGATACACAAGCAGGTGCGGAAACATGGCGAGGTCATATTAAGACGAATTCTAACGGCTGTCGGAAGGTAGACAACGTACAATGTATAAAAGCTGTACAAAACTTATCAGTGTAAACATAAGAAATTAATAGGCAAGTGCCTATTATAAAAGGCCTTTGCATTTTATATTATTTAAAAGCGAAAGAATTTGTTTCCTACAAATAAATTTGAGATTTGATAAAGTTTCTTCTTTTCTGGTTTGCTTTGATAGGCATTTTAAATTATTAGGTTTCAATAAAAACAAATATGGAACATTTTTTTTGTTAAACGTCTTCGGGTAAAAGGCTTGTTATTTCCATTGTATATTGGTAAAATTTTTTACCAAAAATTTTTTTTTTATTACTATAGTTTCAAAAGACATTTTCGTTTTTTTACCTGCCCCCCCACGGGGGCAGAATCTGAATAATAGAGTGGGGATGCTAGGTCACGTTCTGCTTGAGTAACTGCGGCCTACTTATAGTCGACGATAATAACCATTTTTTGTCTGTTTCACATTCATACAATTCGGCTCAACCCTTCTTCATTATTCTGCTAGGTCTTGTCTCGAGGATGAAAGGGTGAAAGTTGGCTCAATGCGCGGGTATAACATGCGGGAATTAATCTACAAGGATTCAGACCAGAAATTTCGCTGGAACACAGTCCATCAAAGTAGCGACAAAAGAACGTTAGGCAAACGACATTGCTTCGGGGGTTCAGAGAATTCAGAGAATTTGCTTTTATATATGTTGTAGGGTAGCTAGTAGTAACAGTAGTAACTAGTAGGATAGCTAGTAGTAACAGGGTAAAAGTACGTTCTATACGTAACACGCTTCAGCGGATACCAACCGTTGACTCGCCACTCTGTAAGCGAACTAGCTGCACCAGCGCTATGTTACCAGAGATGCTAATAGAGATAGAGTTACCGGTATATAAAATTATACTGAAAACTTTAACCGCAATTTTTTCAAAAATTAAAGCATATTGGGTTTTATCCTTTTACCTTGTTACTAGGTGGTACTCACCTTATAACATAGATAAATATCAAATATATCTGAGCGCCTTAGCGTCAATGCGCTTAAAGCTTTTTTGGACTTTGTCTACTGCGTACAATTCAATACGTTCTGCCCCTGCCCAAATATCCTAATTAAAGTCCAGCTTGGGTCGAACATGAGCTTTACAATATGAACGTCAAGTCAAAAAGGGTCAAGTGTTTCTTGCATGGATGTAGGAAACACATTCACCACATTCTTTGTAATAGCAAAGCTGTTATCAGTCCAACTAAAATTGTTGTATATCTGAATCCCTACGATGTTCGAATTAGGATAGTTAGAAATGCTCACGTCATTGACGAAGCGAGATTAGAGGTTCTGTAAAGAGAAATTGGACAACTTTGGTTTTTGAACCCGTCCTATCCTTGACGAGAATTTTATTAATGTCGTCGTTTAGTGATCCAACCATGCGTGCTCGATTAATATATCAGTGGTATTACTGCGAAACTGATATTATAGGTATAGGTATTAAGTAACGAAACTGATATTATAGGTATAGGTATTAAGTATAGGTTCAAAATAATACAGGTGGACGGGCTAGAAAGGAAATTTCCAATCCAAGTAAGAAGAGAAGGGTCAACATCACATGTTGGGAGCTTGACTAAAAGGACCTGTCACTCTTATCAAAAGCCTTCGAGATATCTTACACAATCACCTCTGACTCACCAAAGCAATGAAGACATTGGTGCAAATGCTTGATCCTTACAACAACATCAAATCATCGGTGGAACGTCCAGATCAGAAGCGATCGTGAATTAGTCGGGATGCCTCGAGGTATTTTATCATTTGTCCGTTGATAAGAGTCTCAAATACTTTTATGAGAATTAACGTGATTGTTATTGGTCTGTAGTTAGAGGGCTTGCATGTCTCTTCCCTTTTAGGAATTAGATAAACGTGGGATAGTTTCCATAGTGATGGATTAGGGATAGGATTAGATGAGAAATGAAAGATTTTCATCAGAGGTTTAGTAAGGGGAGAGGCATACCATTTCAGAAGCACTGCTGACATACTACCAGGTCCGATGCCTTTAGACACGTCGAAATTCGCTGGAAGTTTATAGACCTCGAGCGTGCGCAAATAAAGCATCCCCTGAGGGAGTAGAGAGCTCTGCGTAGCACATTAAAAGTACAAGTTTGCAGCGAAATTAGTAACTAGTACATTTGCCTTTTCCGTATTCAAATTTCAGCTACAGATGAGGGATATTAAAGACGAAGAGGTGAAATTGTTTTTGGCGGACTTTACAAGCGACCAAAAACTTTTGCTGTCTTTAGAGCATGGCAAATTGTCTTGTTCTGATATTCCGAATGAATTGAAACTTGGCTTTGCTAATGATGGAATTGCATTTGTTGCGAGCTTCAATACAGATCTTGTACACTTTAATAGCCCAAAAGGCCGCTTCCTTGCCTTTTATAGTCCTCTCACTCCTCCGTATACCAAGAGTTGTTATATAGCTCATGACTTTCATAACTATGAGGGACCAAGTCCTAAAATATTGGTCGACCCTTCACAGTAGCACCCACCTTCTTTAGACATAAAACAATCGATCCAATTAAATTTCCTTGAAAAACGTATCGAGTCTAGATCAATCAGCTCAGTTGACATGCTATACTAATCTCTTGGTGAAAGGCGAATTAGATGATTTTAAGGAAGAGGTGGAGTATTAAACCTACATTAGGAAATCATATAAATTGTCAATAGCTGAGGTGAAACTTACTGAGGGTTTTTCGGAATAAGTGGACGAGAACAGATCCAAACGATTAGTATTGTGAGCCATCAGAAATGCATGTGGGACGATTCATGCTGTCCGCCAGACTCGTAGTAGAATATTAATTCGAATCGCAATTTCCAGTTACTCATTTCCAGAAGAAAATTGTTCCATAGGAATTTCAATAAACAGCATTTAAAGCGCTTCTATCTGATCTGAATCATTTTTACTTACCTAGGGACTGGTATCGATCTTATACTGCACTCTTAGCTTTAATCAGGGATTGATTATCATAATTAAATGAAATTTTCTAATTATTTGCTCAATGGTAGTAGTTTTTTGTCAAGTAGACAAAAAGTGATGTATCCTCTACATTTAAACAATCATAACCAATAACTAAATTTGCAACTACTGTAAGTGGAAAAACCAACCTATCTAACGCCATTTTTGTTCTCTAAAAAAAGTACCAGGGGGGTTATTCTCTATTACGAAACTAAAATGCGTTCGAATCTAAACTGTAGTTCGAAATTGTCGTAACTTTCTATTCTTTATAACAATATCGTTTTGCTCGACATCCTACTAGCTTTCGAACGGAAATGTCACAATATTGTTGCAGTTTCGAATTAAATTTTAAACATTTTTGTAATAGAGAATTGCTTCTTGAGTTTTCGAATAGAATTTTTTACAATATTGTAATAGGGAATAACCCCCCTGGTCTTATCCATGATTATGAAAACACAAGAGTAGATTACTTTGTCACATTTACATACAGTATACCGTTCTACTAGAAAATTCTGTAGGCTCCTTAGAATGACATATGTTCGAAACGTCATCTTTTGTTTTATATTAGAAAATTTTATATATACCTATCCCCAAAAGTACATAACCAATTCAAGTACCAGAATGAAAAAGCTGAA